>CM056575.1:161659026-161669026 GCA_029721435.1 Gymnothorax reevesii
CTAAACCCTTGTGCATTCTGCACACACACAAACCAAACCCTTGTGCATTCTGCACACATACACACACACACACCAAACCCTTGTGCATTCCTACACACACACAGACACACACCAAACCCTTGTGCATTCCTGCACACACACACACACACACACACACACACACACACACACACCAAACCCTTGTGCATTCCTGCACACACACACACACACCAAACCCTTGTGCATTCCTGCACATATACACACACACAAACACACACCAAACCCTAGTGCATTCCTGCAGACACACACACACACACACACACACAAAAACACTCGTGGACGGCTGGGAGTCCCCGAGCGCAGTAGACATTGTTATAAACACATCAGCTCAGCTGACAGCACACAGCGGGGTGTGCAGGGGTTGGGGAAGGGTGTGGGGGTCGGGGGGTGTGGGGACATCAGGCTGCTGTGGGCCCATAAAATCCTCCTAATTTATTTACAACAAAGATTGAAGAGTGCACACTTGCACCTGACTAAATCATCACCCGTCGGCCTGGACACTGCCCCCCACAGGTCGCCAAGAGAAATCTGAGCCCAGCGAAGCAGTGCAGAGGCGAGAAATACACGGAGGCACGACACATTCCATAACGGATTCAACAGATGTGTTCCAAGTCTCTCTGACCCGGACCTTGTTTCACAAAGCAGGTTAATAGAGTTATCTGGGAACTGTTTCACAACGCAGGGTTATTGAGAAAGCTGGGCTCTGTTTCACGAAGCAGCAAAACTGAATTATCTAGGCCCTGTTTCACAAAGCAGGATTACTGAATTAGATGGGCCCTGGTTCAAAAAGCAAGATTATTGAGTAAGATGGGCCCTGTTTCACAAAGCAGGGAAACTGAGTTAGCTAAGTCCTGTTTCACTAAGAAGGATAACTGAGTTACAGGGCCCTGTTTCACAGAGCAGGATTACTGAGTTAGCTGGATACTGTGTCATATAGCTGGATTATGGTGTTAGCTGGGCCCTGGTTCATAGAGTAGGATTACTGAGTTAGCTGGGCCCTGTTTCACAAAGCAGGATTACTGAGTGAGCTGGGGCCTTTTTCACAAAGAAGGATGACTGAGTTAGCTGGGTCCTGTTTCACAGAGCAGGAGTACTAAGTTAGCTGGTTCCCGTTACAGAAAGCAGGATTACTGAGTTACATAGGCCCTGTTTCACAAAGCAGGATTACCGAGTAAGATGGCCCTGTTTCACAAAGCAGGATTGCAGAGTTAGCTGGAACCTGTTTCGCAAATTAGGCGATTACTGAGTAAACTGGGCCCTTTTTCAGAAAGCAGGATTTTTGAGTTAGCAGGGCATTCTTTCACGAAGCAGAATTACTGAGTTAGTTGGGTCCTGTTTCAAAAAACAGGATTACAAAGTTAGCTGGGCCCTGTTTCACAAAGCAGGCTTACTGAGTAAGATGGGCCCTGTTTCACAAAGCAGGATTACTGAGTTAGCTGGGTCCTGTTTCACAAAGCAGGATTACTGAGTTAGCTGGGCACTGTTTCACGAAGCAGGATTACTGAATTAGCTGGGTCCAATTGCAGAAAGCAGGATTACTGAGTTACATAGGAACTGTTTCACAAAGCAAGATGACTGAGTAAGCTGGGACCTGTTTCAGAAAGCAGGATTATTGAGGTAGCTGGGCCCTGTTTCACAAAGCAGGATTACTGAGTTAATTGGGTCCTGTTTCAAAAAAAAGGATAACAGAGTTAGCTGGGCCCTGTTTCACAAATCACGATTCCTGAGTTAGCTGGGTCCTGTTGCACAAAGCAGGATTACTGAGTTAGCTGGGTCCTGTTTCACGAAGCAGGATTACTGCATTAGCTGGGTCCTGTTTCACGAAGCAGGATTACTGAATTAGCTGGGTCCTGTTTCACAGAGCAGGAGTACGAAGTTAGCTGGCTCCCATTTCAGAAAGCAGGATTACTGAGTTACATATGCCCTGTTTCACAAAGCAAGATTACTGAGTTAGTTGGGTCCTGTTTCAAAAAAAGGATTACAGAGTTAGCTGGGCCCTGTTTCACAAATCACGATTCCTGAGTTAGTTGGGTCCTGTTTCAAAAAAAAGGATTACAGAGTTAGCTGGGCCCTGTTTCCAAAAGCAGGATTACTGAGTTAGCTGAGTCCTGTTTCACAAAGAAAGATTACTGAGTTAGCTGGGTCCTGTTTCACAGAGCAGGATTATAAAGTTAGATGGGCCCTGTTTCACAAAACAGGATTATTAAGTTAGCTGGGCCTTGTTTCAAAAAGAGGGATTTTTTAGTTAGTTTGTTGCTGTTTCACAAAGCAGTATTACTGAGTTAGCTGGGTCCTGTTTTACAACGCAGTATTACTGAGTTACCCGGCCATGTTTCACAAAGCAGTATTACTGACTTATCTGGGTCCTGTTTCACAAAGCATGCTTACAGAGTTAGATGGGACCTGTTTAGCAAAGCAGGATTACTGAGTAAGATGGGCCCTATTTCAGAAATCAGGAATATTGAGTTAGCTGGGCCCTGTTTCACGAAGCAGGATTACTGAATTAGCTGGGTCCTGATTCACAGAGCAGGAGTACTAAGTTAGCTGGGTCCCATTTCAGAAAGCAGGATTACTGAGTTACACAGGCCCTGTTTCACAAAGCAGCATTACTGAGTTAGCTGGATCCTGCTGCACAAAGCAGGATTACTGAGTTGGCTGGGTCCTGTTTCACAACGCAGGGTTACTGAGTTACCTGGCCCTGTTTCACAAAGCAGTATTACTGAGTCATCTAGGTCCTGTTTCACGAAGTAGGATTACTGAGTTAGCTGGGCCCTGTTTCATAAAGCAGGATTACTGAGTTAGCTGGGACCTATTTCACAAAGAAGGATTAATGAGAAATCTGGGCCCTGTTTCAGAATGCAGCATTACTGAGTTAGCTGGGTTTTGTTTCTCAGAGCAGGATTATTAAATTACCTGGACTCTATTTCACAAATCAGGATTCCTGAGTTAGCTGGGCCCTGTTTCACAACGCAGGATTTCTGAGTTAGCTTGGTATTGTTTCACAACGTAGGGTTACTGAGTCATCTGGGTCCTTTTTCACGAATCAGGATTACTGAGTTAGCTGGGCCCTGTTTCACAAAGCAGGATTACTGAGTTAGTTGGGACCTGTTTCAAAAATCAGGATTAGAGAGTTAGCTGGGCCCTGTTTCATAAATCACGATGCCCGAATTAGCTGGGTCCTGTTGCACAAAGTAGGATTGCTGAGTTAGCTGAGTTTTGTTTCACACAGCGGGATTAATAAGTTAGCGGGGCCCGGTTTCACAAATCACAATTCCTGATTAGCTGGGTCCTGTTGCACACACCAGGATTAATGAATTAGCTGGGCCCTCTTTCTCAACGCAGGATTACTTTTTTTGCGAAACCTTGTTTCAAAAAGCAGGATTACTGAGTTAGCTGGGCCCTGTTTCACGAAGCAGGATTTCTGAATTAGCTGGGACCTGTTTCAGAAAGCAGGATTATTGAGTTAGCTGGGCCCTGTTTCACAAAGCAGTATTACTGACTTATCTGGGTCCTGTTGCACAAAGCATGCTTACAGAGTTAGATTGGACCTGTTTAGCAAAGCAGGATTACTGAGTAAGATGGGCCCTATTTCAGAAATCAGGAATATTCAGTTAGCTGGGCCCTGTTTCACGAAGATTACTGAATTAGCTGGGTCCTGTTTCACAGAGCAGGAGTACTAAGTAAGCTGGGACCTGTTTCAGAAAGCAGGATTAGTGAGTTAGCTGGGCCCTGTTTCACAAAGCAGCATTACCTAGTTAGCTGGGTCCTGTTGCACAAAGCAGGATTACTGAGTTGGCTGGGTCCTGTTTCACAACGCAGTATTACTGAGTCATCTAGGTCCTGTTTCACAAAGCAGGATTACTGAGTTAGCTGGGCCCTGTTTCATAAAGCAGGATTACTGAGTTAGCTGGGACCTATTTCACAAAGAAGGATTAATGAGAAATCTGGGCCCTGTTTCAGAATGCAGGATTACTGAGTTAGCTGGGTTTTGTTTCTCAGAGCAGGATTATTAAGTTACCTGGACACAATTTCACAAATCAGGATTCCTGAGTAAGCTGGGCCCTGTTTCACAAAGCAGGATTTCTGAGTTAGCTTGGTATTGTTTCACAACGTAGGGTTACTGAGTCATCTGGGTCCTTTTTCATGAATCAGGATTATTGAGTTGGCAGGCTCCTGTTTCAAAAAGCAGGATTACTGAGTTAGCTGGGACCTGTTTCACAAAGCAGGATTACTTACTAAACTGGGCCCTGTTTCAGACAGCAGGATTATTGAGTTAGCTGGGCCCTGTTTCACAAAGCAGGAATACTGAGTTAGTTGGGACCTGTTTCAAAACTCAGGATTAGAGAGTTAGCTGGGCCCTGTTTCATAAATCACGATGCCCGAATTAGCTGGGTCCTGTTGCACAAAGCAGGATTACTGAGTTAGCTGAGTTTTGTTTCACACAGCGAGATTAATAAGTTAGCGGGGCCCTGTTTCACAAATCACAATTCCTGATTAGTTGGGTCCTGTTGCACACATCAGGATAAATGAATTAGCTGGGCCCTGTTTCTCAACGCAGGATTACTTTTTTGCAAGGCCCAGTTTCAAAAAGCAGGATTACTGAGTTAGTTGGGCCCTGTTTCACAAAGCAGGATTGTTGAGTTAGCTGGGCCCTGTTTCACAAAGCAGGTTTATTGAGTTAGCTGGTTCCTGTTTCACAAAGCAGGATTCCTGAGTTAGCAGGGACCCGTTTCACAAAACACTATTACTTAGTTAGCTGGGCCCTGTTTCCAAAAGCAGGATTACTGAGATAGCTGGGCCCTGTTTCAAAAAGCAGGATTACGGAGTTAGCTGTGCCATGTTTTACAAATCAGGATTCCTGAGTTAGCTGGGTCCTATTTCACAAAGCAGGATTACTGAGTTAGCTGGGCCCTGTTTCACAAAGCAGGATAATTGAGTTAGCTGGCCCCTGTTTCACAAAGCAGGATAATGGAGTTAGCTGGGCACTGTTTCACAAATCATGATTACTGAATTAGCTGGGTCCTGTTGCACAAAGCAGGATTACTGAGTTAGCTAGGCCCTGTTTCACAAACCACGATAACTGAGGTAGATGGGCCCTGTTTCACAAAGCAGGATTGCTGAAAAAGCTGGGACGTGTTTCAGAAAGCAGGATTATTGAGTTAGCTGGGCCCAGTTTCACAAAGCAGGATTACTGAGTAAATTGGGTCCTGTTTCACAAAAAAGGATTACAGAGTTAGCTGGGCCCTATTTCACAAATCATGATTCCTGAGTTAGCTGGGTCCTGTTGCACAAAGCAGGATTACGGAGTTAGCTGGGCCCTGTTTCACAAAGCAGGATTACTGAATTAGCTGGGTCCTGTTTCACAGAGAAGGAGTACTAAGTTAGCTGGGTCCCATTTCAGAAAGCAGGATTACTGAGTTACATAGGCCCTGTTTCACAAAGCAGGATTACTGAGTAAGCTGGGACCTGTTTCAGAAAGCAGGATTATTGAGTTAACCCAGCCCTGTTTCACAGAGCAGGATTACTGAGTTAGTTGGGTCCTGTTTAAAAAAAAAGGATTACAGAGTTAGCTGGGCCCTGTTTCACAAATCACGATTCCTGAGTTAGCTGAGTTCTGTTTCACAAAGCAAGATTACTGAGTTAGCTGGGTCCTGTTTCACAGAGCAGGATTATAAAGTTAGATGGGCCCTGTTTAACAAAACAGGATTATTGAGTTAGCTGGGCCTTGTTTCAAAAAGAAGGATTTTTTAGAGAGTTGGTTGCTGCTTCACAAAACAGGATTACTGAGTTAGCTGGGCCCTGTTTCACAAAGCAGGATTACTGAGTTAGCTAGGCCCTATTTCACAAACCACGATAACTGAGTAAGATGGGCCCTGTTTCACAAAGCAGGACTACCGACTAAGCTGGGACCTGTTTCAGAAAGCAGGATTATTGAGTTAGCTGGGCCCTGTTTCACAAAGCAGGATTACTGAGTTAGCAGGGTCCTGTTTCACAACGCAGGCTTAGTGAGTTACCTGGCCATGTTTCACAAAGCAGTATTACTGACTTATCTGGGTCCTGTTTCACAAACCTTGTTTACAGAGTCAGATGGGACCTGTTTAGCTAAGCAGGATTACTGAGTAAGCTGGGCCCTGTTCCACAAATCACGATTCCTGAGTTAGCTGGGTCCTGTTGCACAAAGCAGGATTATTGAGTTAGCTGGGCCAAGTTTCACGAAGCAGGATTACTGAATTAGCTGGGTCCTGTTTCACAGAGCAAGAGTACTAAGTCAGCTGGGTCCCGTTTCAGAAAGGAGGATTACTGAGTTACCTAGGCCCTGTTTCACAAAGCAAGATTACTGAGTAAGCTGGGACCTGTTTCAGAAAGCAGGATTATTGAGTGAGCTGGGCCCTGTTTCACAAAGCAGGATTACTGAGTTAGTTGGGTCCTGTTTCAAAAAAAAAGGATTACAGAGTTAGCTGGGCCCTGTTTCACAAATCACGATTCCTGAGTTAGATGAGTCCTGTTTCACAAAGCAAGATTACTGAGTTAGCTGGGTCCTGTTTCACAGAACAGGATCATGAAGTTAGATGGGCCCCGTTTCACATAACAGGATTATTGAGTTAGCTGAGCCTTGTTTCAAAAAGAAGGATTTTTTAGTTAGTTGGGTGCTGTTTCACAAAGCAGGATTACTGAGTTAGCTGGGTCCTGTTTTCACAACGCAGGGTTAGTGAGTAACCTGGCCGTGTTTCACAAAGCAGTATTACTGACTTATCTGGGTCCTGTTTCACAAAGCATGCTTATAGAGTAAGATTGGACCTGTTCAGCAAAGCAGAATTACTGAGTAAGCTGGGCCCTATTTCAGAAATCAAGAATATTGAGTTAGCTGAGCCCTGGTTCACAAAGCAGGATTACTGAGTTAGCTGCGTTCTGTTTCAGAGAGCAGGATTTATAAATTAGCTGGGCCCAGTTTCACAAAGCAGGATTACTGAGTTAGTTAGGTCCTGTTTCACAAAAAAGGATTACAGAGTTAGCTGGGCCCTGTTTCACAAATCACGATTCCTGAGTTAGCTGGATCCTGTTGCACAAAGCAGGATTACAGGGCAGGAGTACTAATTTAGCTGGGTCCCATTTCAGAAAGCAGGATTACTGAGTTACATAGCCCCTGTTTCACAAAGCAGGATTACTGAATAAACTGGGACCTGTTTCAGAAAGCAGGATTATTGCGGTAGCTGGGCCCTGTTTCACAAAGCAGGATTACTGAGTAAGCTGGGACCTGTTTCAGAAACCAGGATTATTGAGTTAGCTGGGCCCTGTTTCACAAAGCAGGATTACTGAGTTAGTTAGGTCCTGTTTCACAAAAAAGGATTACAGAGTTAGCTGGGCCCTGTTTCACAAATCACGATTCCTGAGTTAGCTGGATCCTGTTGCACAAAGCAGGATTACTGAGTTAGCTGGGCCCTGTTTCACGAAGCAGGATTACTGAATTAGCTGGGTCCTGTTTCACAGAGCAGGAGTACTAAGTTAGCTGGGTCCCATTTCAGAAAGCAGGATTACTGAGTTACATAGGCCCAGTTTCACAAATCAGGATTACTGAGTTAGTTGGGTCCTGTTTCACAAAGCAAGATTAGTGACTAAGCTAGGCCCTATTTCAGAAAGCAGGATTATTGAGTTAGCTGGGCCCTGTTTCACAAAGCAGGATTACTGAGTTAATTGGGTCCTATTTCAAGAAACAGGATTACAGAGTAAGATGGGCCCAGATTCGGAAATCAGGATTACTGAGTTAGTTGGGTCCTGTTTCACAAAGCAGGATTAGTGACTAAGCTAGGCCCTGCTTCAGAAAGCAGGATAATTGAGTTAGCTGGGCACTGTTTCACAAAGCAGGATTACTGAGTTAGCTGGGCCCTGTTTCACAAAGCAGGATAATTGAGTTAGCTGGCCCCTGTTTCACAAAGCAGGATAATTGAGTTAGCTGGGCACTGTTTCACAAATCGCGATTCCTGAATTAGCTGGGTCCTGTTGCACAAAGCAGGATTACTGAGTTAGCTAGGCCCTGTTTCACAAACCACGATAACTGACTTAGATGGGCCCTGCTTCACAAAGGAGGATTACTGAGTAAGCTGGGACCTGTTTCAGAAAGCAGGATAAATAAGTTACCTGGGCCCTGTTTCACAAAGCAGGATTACTGAGTTAGTTAGGTCCTGTTTCACAAAAAAGGATTACAGAGTTAGCTGGGCCCTGTTTCACAAATCACGATTCCTGAGTTAGCTGGATCCTGTTGCACAAAGCAGGATTACAGGGCAGGAGTACTAATTTAGCTGGGTCCCATTTCAGAAAGCAGGATTACTGAGTTACATAGCCCCTGTTTCACAAAGCAGGATTACTGAATAAACTGGGACCTGTTTCAGAAAGCAGGATAATTGAGTTAGCTGGGCACTGTTTCACAAATCGCGATTCCTGAATTAGCTGGGTCCTGTTGCACAAAGCAGGATTACAGGGCAGGAGTACTAATTTAGCTGGGTCCCATTTCAGAAAGCAGGATTACTAAGTTACATAGGCCCTGTTTCACAAAGCAGGATTAGTGAGTAAGCTAGGCCGTGTTTCAGAAAGCAAGATTATTGAGTTAGCTGGGCCCTGTTACACAAAGCAGGATTCCTGAGTTAGCAGGGACCCGTTTCACAAAACACTATTACTTAGTTAGCTGGGCCCTGTTTCCAAAAGCAGGATTACTGAGTTAGCTGGGCCCTATTTCAAAAAACAGGATTACAGAGTAAGCTGGGCCCCGTTTCACAAAGCAGGATTATTGAGTGAGCTGGGCCCTGTTCCTTAGAGCAGGATTACGGAGTTAGCTGGGCCCTATTTTACAAATCAGGATTAATGAGTTAGCTGGGTCCTGTTTCACAAAGCAGGATTACTGAGCTAGCTAGGCCCTGTTTCACAAGCCACGATAACTGAGTTAGATGGGCCCTGTCTTACAAAGCAGGATTCCTGATTACCTGGGCCCTGTTTCACAAAGCAGGATGATTGAGTTAGATGGGCCCTGTTTCAAAAAGCAGGATGATTGAGTTAGATGGGCCCTGTTTCACAAAGCAGGATTTCTTAGTTAGATCTTTGTTTTCACAGTTTGTTCTCTCACTGCAGTCTTTCTCTTGGCCTCTCAGTCTCCTCTCTTTTTCATTCCCTCTTTTACTCTCTTCATCTTCACCTGTGGCCCATCTCTCTCTCCTCCTGTCTGTCTGTCTGTCTGCATTTTCTCTCACACATACTGCCCTTCGCTCCTTTCGTCTGTCTGCCTCTTCCTATCTCTTTATCTCTGCTCTCCTGCACTCGCTTTGTCAATCTCCTTCCCCTGCCCCCCTCCCTCTCTCTATCTCCCTCTCTCTGTCTCTCCCTCACTCTCTCTCCCTCTCCCTCTCTCCCACTCTCTCTCTCTCCTGGGTCCCTCGCTCTCACTGGTAATGTGAAACACACATGTTATTATTCTACATTTGACACGGCTCTCATAAACTTGACAAACACTAAACAAACAGCACAGGTGGACAGAGGGCCGAGATCAGGGGCCCATAGACATGCCTTCAGTCCTCAGGGTCTCAGGGGTCTCTAACGGGACCTCTGAGGGGCCATTAGAGGAGCTGAGTAACTAACATACGCACACACACAGTACACACATACTTCACATATACACACACACACATGCACACTCACAGTACACAAACACTTTACATATCCGCACACACAGTACACAAACACTCACACTCACACACATATGCTATACACATGCACATACACACAGTACCCAAACACACACACACTCACACTCATAAATAAATACTGTCCAAAAACACACACACATACATTACACACACATACACACTGTACACACACAGAAACACACACAGACACACATTATTGCGCAAACACACACAATACACACACTTCACGCAATCAAACATAAAAATACATATAACACACACATTACACA
>CM056575.1:161671526-161689026 GCA_029721435.1 Gymnothorax reevesii
ACACACACACACAATTCATACCACACACACACACACACACCTCACACTCTGGACACCTCATACCACACACACACACACACACACACACACACCTCACACTCCTCACACCTTATACCACACAAACTCCTCATACACATCCACCAAACACACACAAACACACTCTCCACACATCTCATACCACACACACAAACCTCATACCACACACACATACACACACATACACCTCATACCACACACACACATACACACACACACACACACACAAACATCCACCAAACACACACAAACACACACCTCATACCACACACATACACACACACACACACACCTCATGCCACACACACATACAGACACACACCTCATACTACACAAACACACACTCTTCACACCTCATACCACACAAACACACACACACACACACACACCTCATACCACACACACACAGACACACATACACACATCTCATACCACACAAACACACACACACACACCTCATACCACACACACAAACACACACACACCTCACACTCCGCACACTTCATACCACACACACACACACACACATCCACCAAACACAAACACACACACAAACACACACCTCACATTCCGCACACCTCATACCACACACACACACACCTCACACTCCTCACACCTCATACCACACACACACATACACACACCTCACACTCCGCACACCTCATACCACACACACACACACACACACACACCTCACACTCTGCACACCTCATACCACACACACACATCCATCAAAAACACACAAACACACACTCCTCACACCTCATACCACACACATATAAACACACACACACATCCACCAAACACACACACATCCAACAAACACACAAAAACACGCACACACACACACCTCATACCACACACACACACACACACACACACACACATCCACCAAACACACAAAAACACACAAACACCTCATACCACACACAAACACAGACACCTCACACCTCATACCACACACACACACACACACACATCCACCAAACACACACAAACACACACACACACACCTCATACCACACACACACACACACCTCACACTCCGCACACCTCATACCACACACACACACACACCTCACAATCCTCACACCTCATACCACACACACACACACGCACACACATCCACCAAACACACAAAAACACACACACACACACACCTCATACCACACACACACACAAACACCTCACACTCCGCACACCTCATACCACACACACACACACCTCACACTCTGCACACCTCATACCACACACACACACCTCCCACTCCTCACACCTCATACCACACATACACACACACATCCACCTCACACTCCTCACCCCTCATACCACACAAACACACACTCCACACATCTCATACCACACACACACACACATCCACCAAACACACACAAACACACACACACACACACACAAACACCTCACACTCCGCACACCTCATAGCACACACACACACACCTCACACTCCTCACACCTCATACCACACACACACACACATCCACCAAACACACACAAACACACACACACACACACACCTCATACCACACACACACACACATTCCCCAAACACACACAAACCTCATACCACAAACACACACACATCCACCAAACAAACACGTACACACACACACACACACACACACACCTCAGACTCCGCACACCTCATACCACACACACACACACACACACACCTCACACTCCTCACAGCTCATACCACACACAAACACACACACACACACCTCACACTCCGCACACCTCATACCACACACACACACACACACACACCTCACACTCCGCACACCTCATACCACACACACACATCCACCAAACACACACAAACACACACTCCTCACACCTCATACCACACACACACACACACACATCCACCAAACACACACACACACACACACATCCACCAAACACACACAAACACACACACACACACACACACACACCTCATACCACACACACACACACACATCCACCAAACACACACAAACACACAAACACACACAAACACACACCTCATACCACACAAACAAACATCCACACACACATCCACCAAACACACACAAACACACACACACACACACCTCATACCACACACACACACACACACACCTCATACTCCTCATACCACACACACACACACACACACACACACACACACACATCCACCAAACACACAAAAACACACACACACCTCACACTCCGCACACCTCATACCACACACACACACACACCTCACACTCCTCACACCTCATACCACACACACACACACACACACATCCACCAAACACACACAAACACACACACACACACACCTCATAGCACACACACACACACAAACACATGACACTCCGCACACCTCATACCACACACACACACACACCTCACACTCCTCACACCTCATACCACACACACACACATCCAACAAACACACACAAACACACACACACACACACACACACACCTCATACCACACAAACACACACACACACACCTCACACTCCGCACACCGCATACCACACACACACACACCTCACACTCCTCACACCTCATACCAAACATACACACACACATCGACCTCACACTCCTCACCCCTCATACCACACACACACACACACACACACACACACTCCACACATCTCATACCACACACACACACACACACCTAACACTCTGGACACCTCATACCACACACACACACACACACACCTCACACTCCTCAAACCTTATACCACACACACTCCTCATACACATCCACCAAACACACACAAACACACTCTCCACACATCTCATACCACACACACAAACCTCATACCACACACACATACACACACATACACCTCATACCACACACACATATACACACACACACACACACACACATCCACCAAACACACACAAACACACACCTCATACCACACACATACACACACACACCTCATGCCACACACACATACAGACACACACCTCATACCACACAAACACACACTCCTCACACCTCATACCACACAAACACACACACACACCTCATACCACACACACACACACACAAACATACACACATCTCATACCACACAAACACACACACACACACACCTCACACTCCGCACACTTCATACCACACACACACACACACATCCACCAAACACAAACACACACACAAACACACACACCTCACATTCCGCACACCTCATACCACACACACACACACCTCACACTCCTCACACCTCATACCACACACACACACACACACATACACACACATCACACTCCGCACACCTCATACCACACACACACACACACACCTCACACTCCGCACACCTCATACCCCACACACACATCCACCAAACACACACAAACACACACTCCTCACACCTCATACCACACACATATAAACACACACACATCCACCAAACACACACATCCAACAAACACACAAAAACACGCACACACACACACCTCATACCACACACACACACACACACACACATCCACCAAACACACACAAACACACAAACATCTCATACCACACACACACACAGACACCTCATACTCCTCACACCTCATACCACACACACACACACACACACACACATCCACCAAACACACACATCACACACACACACACACACCTCATACCACACACACACACACACCTCACACTCCGCACACCTCATACCACACACACACACACACCTCACAATCCTCACACCTCATACCACACACACACACACGCACACACATCCACCAAACACACACAAACACACACACACACACACACACCTCATACCACACACACACATAAACACCTCACACTCCGCACACCTCATACCACACACACACAGACCTCACACTCCTCACACCTCATACCACACACACACACATCCACCAAACACAAATAAACACACACACACACCTCATACCACACACACACACACACACACACCTCACACTCCGCACACCTCATACCACACACACACACACACCTCACACTCCTCACACCTCATACCACACACACACACACACCTCACACACCTCATACTCCACACACCCCACATACACTCCTCACACCTCATACCACACACACACACACACACACACTCCTCACACCTCATACCACACATACAAACTCACACCTCATACTCCTCATACCCCACACACACACACACACTCCTCACACCGCATACCACACAAACACACGCAAACACACTCCTCACACCTCATACCAAACACACACAAACACACACACACACTCCACACACCTCATACCACACACACACACACACACACACACACACACCTCATACCACACAAACACATGCACACACACTCCACACACCTCATACCACACACACACACACACACACGCACACTCCACACACCTCATACTCCACACACCCCACACACTCCTCACACCCCACACACACACACACACACACACTCCTCACACCTCATACCACACACACACACACACATCTCATACCACACACACACACACAATTCATACCACACACACATACACACACCTCACACTCCGCACACCTCATACCACACACACACACACCTCACACCTTATACCACACACACCCCTCACACACATCCACCAAACACACACAAACACACTCTCCACACATC
This sequence comes from Gymnothorax reevesii, assembly GCA_029721435.1. NCBI lineage: Eukaryota > Metazoa > Chordata > Actinopteri > Anguilliformes > Muraenidae > Gymnothorax > Gymnothorax reevesii. The sequence continues at coordinate 161,676,207 of CM056575.1, forward strand.
TCATACCACACACACACACCTCATACCACACACACACACACACACACACACACACCTCATACCACACAAACACATGCACACACACTCCACACACCTCATACCACACACACACACACACGCACACTCCACACACCTCATACCACACACATACACACACACACCTCATACCACACACACACACACACACACACCTCATACCACACACACACACACACACACACACACACCTCATACCACACAAACACACGCACACACACTCCTCACAACTCATACCAAACACACACTCATCCACACACACACACACACACACACACACACACACACACTCCACACACCTCCTACCACACACACACACACACACACCTCATAAAACTTATAGCACTCACACCTCTCACATTCATACCACACATACACACTCCATACATCTCATACCACACACATACACACACACACACACATACACTCCACACATTTCATGCCACTCACACCCCACACATGTAACACACGCACACAAACACACTCCACACACCAAACACCATGCACACATACACACACACATACACACAGTCCACACACCTCACTTATCCATAACACACACAACCACACACATGAACACATACAGTGCATACAGCATGTATAATGCCTTCATAAATGAGACATAATGTCTTCATAAATCATACATAAGCAAATGTCATACTTTGAAAAGGGTGGAATCACACATCCTTCTTCAGCATGTGATGCCAGATGTGATAATGACATTGTCACTCAGCTGACAATGTCGCCCTTAATTGCACTTAGCCACTAGCTAACTGACATCGTCAGTTATATCACAGCTGGCATCACATGCTGAAGAAGGATGTGATATTCACATTACAAAGTATGACATTTGCTTATGTATAATTTATGAAGATATTATGTCTCATTTATGAAAGCATTATACATGCTCTATAAAGCCTTTATGAGCAACACTTCAAATAAAGTGTGACCGTCTTTTCTGAGTTGAGCCACACTCATCATCTTTGTGAAGCTGTGATCTTGTATTATAAAGCCTTAACTAAGGTGACACATAAATAGCCAGATTTGGCTTTTGCACAAAGGGGTTGAGAGTGATTCCAGCACACAGAAGGGTCAGATCCTCCCACCTCCGCCAGCCCCAGTGCACTCTGGGAGCTGCATGACACAAACAGCATAGCATGGACTTTTGTTTTTGTTTGTGTTTTTTAAACAAGAGCCATTTTTGTTCTTACAGCTTTTCCCTGCTCCTCTGTACAGACAAACACAGACACAGTTTGCGCTGAAACACATACATGTCTCACTAAACACACACTCTAATTCAAATCAGCTGTCACGACCTGACTGACCCACAGCCAAACCATCTGATACACAAAAAACAAACCATTTGACTGCCTAACACACAGTCAGACAGACTGGTACAGACATTTTGACAGCTAGACAGATAGAAAGACAGACAATCACACAGAGAGACAGGCTCTTTTGTTGAGGAATATTGGCCACAGCTCATTAACAATAGACAGACCAAAGCTGCACAACCCTGTTCCTGGAGATGTGCCATCCTGTAGGTTTTCACTCCAACCCTAACAAAGCTCACCTCATTCAACAGCTAGAGCAGGGCTGCCCAACCCTGTTCCTGGAGATCTAGCATCCTGTAGGTTTTCACTCCAAACCTAACAAAGCTCACCTCATTCAACAGCTAGAACAGGGCTGCCCAACCCTGTTCCTGGAGATCTACCATCCTGTATGTTTTCACATCAACCCTAACAAAGCTCACCTCATTCAACAGCTAGAGCAGGGCTGTCCAACCCTGTTCCTGGAGATCTACCATCCTGTAGGTTTACACTCCAGCCCTAACAAAGCTCACCTCATTCAACAGCTAGAGCAGGGCTGTCCAACCCTGTTCCTGGAGATCTACCATCCTGTAGGTTTACATTCCAACCCAAATAAAGCTCACCTCATTCAACAGCTAGAGCAGGGCTGCCCAACCCAGTTCCTGTACATCTACCATCCTGTAGGTTTACACTCCAACCCTAAGAAAGCTCACCTCATTCAACAGCTAGAGCAGGGCTGCCCAACCCTGTTCCTGGAGATCTACCATCCTGTAGGTTTACACTCCAACCCTAAGAAAGCTCACCTCATTCAACAGCTAGAGCAGGGCTGCCCAACCCTGTGCCTGGAGACCTACCATCCTGTCGGTTTACACTCCAAACCCTAACAAAGCTCACCTCATTCAACAGCTAGAGCAGGGCTGCCCAACCCTGTTCCTGGAGATCTACCATCCTGTAGGTTTACATTCCAACCCAAACAAAGCTCACCTCATTCAACAGCTAGAGCAGGGCTGCCCAACCCTGTTCCTGGAGATCTACCATCCTGTAGGTTTACATTCCAACCCAAACAAAGCTCACCTCATTCAACAGCTAGAGCAGGGCTGCCCAACCCTGTTCCTGGAGATCTACCATCCTGTAGGTTTACATTCCAACCCAAACAAAGCTCACCTCATTCAACAGCTAGAGCAGGGCTGCCCAACCCAGTTCCTGTAGATATACCATCCTGTAGCTCTACACTCCAGCCCTAGCAAAGCACAACTCATTCTCCAAATTTTGGTTATATTGACCTGTAAATCTCAACTGAGCCTAATTAGAGTTGATATGAAAACCTTTTGGACAATAGGCCTCAAGTTAATGGGGACATAAATACATCTAAATCTGAATATATATGTATGTTAAAACAATTTATGGAGCTTAAAGATGTTTCATTGATCTGAAAATGAAATGCTGTGAATTGGATGCCATTACATGTTCCAAACAGAACAGTTTAGCAGTATTACATAGCTGTGCTATCCATTTCTGTGAGGGATGGAATTCTACAAGTGATTCTCTGTCACCTTGGCAACAGGGAGCTTTGGGCCAACAGAAGGAGGCTTCTGAGAGTGTTTGTCCAAACGTGACCGTAGCCAATCACAGGAGAAGAGGGCCTCAAATGAGCAAACATTGGATCTGGTAGCTTGGGGACAGCAGAATAAATATATTAAAGATTTTCTGCTGTTCTGCTTTGTGCGAAAGCACTCATCTCGCTGAAGTGCCTATCGTCCCACAGGATGATAACGCAACATTTCTATTTCCCTCAACCGATTTGGGTTATTTCAAACATTTTTACGACAAAGTCATATGCTGGCTAGCATTCTCACATGAACACACTCTCCGGCAACAGTACACGCACCACACCGTAGTCCCAGTCACGAGCAGAGCGTGGCACAGTACTCAACACCACACCTTAATTCCGGTCATGAGTAGGGCGTGGCACCGTACACAAACCGCACTGTAATCCAGGTCATGAGTAGGGCGTGGCACAGTATAAACTCCGCCCCATAATCTCCGTAATAAGCAGGGCGTGGCACAGTTCACACACTGCACCGTAATCCCAGTCATGAGCCGAGTGTGGCACAGAACTCAACGTCGCACGTTAATCCCAATCTTGAGCAGGGCGTGGCACAGCTCCCACACCGCACCATAATCCCGGTCATGAGCAGGGCGTGGCACAGTACACACACTGCACCATAATCTCGGTCATGAAAAGGGCGTGGCACAGTTCCCACACCGCACCATAATCCTGGTCATGAGCAGGGCGTGGCACAGTTCCCACACTGCACCGTAATCCCGGTCATGAGCAGGGCGTGGCACAGCTCCCACACCGCACCATTATCCCGGTCATGAGCAGGGCGTGGCACAGTACACACACTGCACCATAATCCCGGTCATGAGAAGGGCGTGGCACAGCTCCCACACCGCACCATAATCCCAATCATGAGCAGGGCGTGGCACAGTACACACACTGCACCATAATCCCGGTCATGAAAAGGGCGTGGCACAGTTCCCACACCGCACCATAATCCTGGTCATGAGCAGGGCGTGGCACAGTTCCCACACTGCACCGTAATCCCGGTCATGAGCAGGGCGTGGCACAATGCACAACACTGCACCATAATCCCGGTCATGAGCAGGGCGTGGCACAGTACACACACTGCACCATAATCCCGGTCATGAGAAGGGCGTGGCACAGTTCCCACACTGCACCATAATCCTGTTCATGAGCAGGGCGTGGCACAGTTCCCACACTGCACCGTAATCCCGGTCATGAGCAGGGCGTGGCACAGTGCACAACACTGCACCGTAATCCCACTCATGAGCAGGGCGTGGCACAGTTCCAACACCGCACCATAATCCCGGTCATGAGCAGGGCGTGGCACAGTTCACACACTGCACCATAATCCCGGTCATGAGAAGGGCGTGGCACAGTTCCCACACCGCACCGTAATCCCGGTCATGAGCAGGGCGTGGCACAATGCACAACACTGCACCGTAATCCCACTCATGAGCAGGGCGTGGCACAGTACACACACTGCACCATAATCCCGGTCATGAGAAGGGCGTGGCACAGTTCCCACACCGCACCATAATCCTGGTCATGAGCAGGGCGTGGCACAGTTCCCACACCGCACCGTAATCCCGGTCATGAGCAGGGCGTAGCTCAGTTCCCACACCGCACCATAATCCTGGTCATGAGCAGGGCGTGGCACAGTTCCCACACCGCATCATAATCCTGGTCATGAGCAGGGAGTGGCACAGTTCCCACACCGCACCGTAATCCCGGTCATGAGCAGGGCGTGGCACAGTTCACAACACTGCTCCGTAATCCAGTCATGAGCAGGGCGTGGCACAGTTCAAACACTGCACCGTAATCCCGGTCATGAGCAGGGCGTGGCACAGTTCACAACACTGCTCCGTAATCCAGTCATGAGCAGGGCGTGGCACAGTTCCCACACCGCACCGTAATCCCGGTCATGAGCAGGGCGTGGCACAGTTCACAACACTGCACCGTAATCCAGTCATGAGCAGGGCGTGGCACAGTTCACACACTGCACCGTAATCCCAGTCATGAGCAGAGTGTGGCACAGAACTCAACGTCGCACGTTAATCCCAATCATGAGCAGGGCGTGGCACAGTTCCCACACCGTACCGTAATCCCGGTCATGAGCAGGGCGTAGCACAGTTCCCACACCGCACCATAATCCTGGTCATGAGCAGGGCGTGGCACAGTTCCCACACCGCACCGTAATCCAGGTCATGAGCAGGGCGTGGCACAGTTCACAACACTGCTCCGTAATCCAGTCATGAGCAGGGCGTGGCACAGTTCACACACTGCACCGTAATCCCAGTCATGAGCAGAGTGTGGCACAGAACTCAACGTTGCACGTTAATCCCAATCATGAGCAGGGCGTGGCAGAGTTCCCACACCGCACCGTAATCCCGGTCATGAGCAGGGCGTGGCACAGTTCACAACACTGCACCGTAATCCAGTCATGAGCAGGGCGTGGCACAGTTCACACACTGCACCGTAATCCCAGTCACGAGCAGAGTGTGGCACAGAACTCAACGTCGCACGTTAATCCCAATCATGAGCAGGGCGTGGCACAGTTCCCACACTGCACCGTAATCCCAGTCATGAGCAGAGTGTGGCACAGAACTCAACGTCGCACGTTAATCCCAATCATGAGCAGGGCGTGGCACAGTTCCCACACCGTACCGTAATCCCGGTCATGAGTAGGGCGTGGCACAGTTCACAACACTGCACCGTAATCCAGTCATGAGCAGGGCGTGGCACAGTTCACACACTGCACCGTAATCCCAGTCATGAGCAGAGTGTGGCACAGAACTCAACGTCGCACGTTAATCCCAATCATGAGCAGGGCGTGGCACAGTTCCCACACCGTACCATAATCCTGGTCATGAGCAGGGCGTGGCACAGTTCCCACACTGCACCGTAATCCCGGTCATGAGAAGGGCGTGGCACGGTACACACACCGCACCGTAATCCCGGTCATGAGAAGGGCGTGGCACAGTACACACACCAAACCGTAATCCAGGTCATGAGAAGAAAGTGGCACAGTACACACACCTAACCATAATCCCGGTCATGAGCAGGGGCATTGCACATTAAGGCTTGTCCTTTCCACATTCACTCGATTCCAAACTTCTTCTGTCTCCATCTTTCATTCTCCCTTCAGTTTGAATTTAGAGAGAAAATAAAGACAGTATTTATGTATATTGGGAAAATGTACTAAAATCTTTTGAGAAATGTATCATCTGCTGTGAGGTTTGAGACTTCATTGTGATCTGAGCACAACAAAGATTTGGGCCCTTGGATTAGCAAACACCATTTTAACACCCTACTTCTCATATTCTCTCTAAATTCCCCTGTCACTCTCTGTCCGTCTCAGCACTGTCTCTCCCCCTCTGCCTCACATCCTTCTCATATTCTCTCTCAACTCCCCTCCCACTCTCTGTCCGTCTCAGCACTGTCTCTCCCCCTCTGCTCACATCCTTCTCATATTCTCTCTCAACTCCCCTCTAACTCTCTGTCCGTCTCAGCACTGTCTCTCCACCTCTGCCTCACATCCTTCTCATATTCTCTCTCAATTCCCCTCTCACTCTCTGTCCGTCTCAGCACTGTCTCTCCCCCTCTGCCTCACATCCTTCTCATATTCTCTCTCAATTCCCCTCTCACTCTCTGTCCGTCTCAGAACTGTCTCTCCCCCTCTGCCTCACATCCTTCTCATATTCTCTCTCAACTCCCCTCCCACTCTCTGTCCGTCTCAGCACTGTCTCTCCCCCTCTGCCTCACATCCTTCTCATATTCTCTCTCAATTCCCCTGTCACTCTCTGTCCGTCTCAGCACTGTCTCTGCCCCTCCGCCTCACATCCTTCTCATATTCTCTCTCAACTCCCCTGTCACTCTCTGTCCGTCTCAGCACTGTCTCTCCCCCTCTGCCTCACATCCTTCTCATATTCTCTCTCAATTCCCCTCTCACTCTCTGTCCGTCTCAGCTCTGTCTCTCCCCCTCTGCCTCACATCCTTCTCATATTCTCTCTCAATTCCCCTCCCACTCTCTGTCCGTCTCAGCACTGTCTCTCCCCCTCTGCCTCACATCCCTCTCATATTCTCTCTCAACTCCCCTGTCACTCTCTGTCCGTCTCAGCACTGTCTCTCCCCCTCTGCCTCACATCCTTCTCATATTCTCTCTCAATTCCCCTGTCACTCTCTGTCCGTCTCAGCACTGTCTCTCCCCCTCTGCCTCACATCCTTCTCATATTCTCTCTCAATTCCCCTGTCACTCTCTGTCCGTCTCAGCACTGTCTCTCCCCCTCTGCTCACATCCTTCTCATATTCTCTCTCAATCTCCCTCCCACTCTCTGTCCGTCTCAGCACTGTCTCTCCCCCTCTCCCTCTCATCCTTCTCATATTCTCTCTCAACTCCCCTCCCACTCTCTGTCCGTCTCAGCACTGTCTCTCCCCCTCTGCCTCACATCCTTCTCATATTCTCTCTCAACTCCCCTCCCACTCTCTGTCCGTCTCAGCTCTGTCTCTCCCCCTCTGCCTCACATCCTTCTCATATTCCCTCTCAATTCTCCTCCCACTCTCTGTCCGTCTCAGCACTGTCTCTCCCACTCTGCCTCACATCCTTCTCATATTCTCTCTCAATTCCCCTCTCACTCTCTGTCCGTCTCAGCACCGTCTCTCCCCCTCTGCCTCACATCCTTCTCATATTCTCTCTCAATTCCCCTGTCACTCTCTGTCCGTCTCAGCACTGTCTCTCCCACTCTGCCTCACATCCTTCTCATATTCTCTCTCAATCTCCCTCCCACTCTCTGTCCGTCTCAGCACCGTCTCTCCCCCTCTGCCTCACATCCTTCTCATATTCTCTCTCAACTCCCCTGTCACTCTCTGTCCGTCTCAGCACTGTCTCTCCCCCTCTGCCTCACATCCTTCTCATATTCTCTCTCAACTCCCCTCCCACTCTCTGTCCGTCTCAGCACTGTCTCTCCCCCTCTGCTCACATCCTTCTCATATTCTCTCTCAACTCCCCTCCCACTCTCTGTCCGTCTCAGCACTGTCTCTCCCCCTCTGCCTCACATCCTTCTCATATTCTCTCTCAATTCCCCTGTCACTCTCCGTCCGTCTCAGCACTGTCTCTCCCCCTCTGCCTCACATCCTTCTCATATTCTCTCTCAACTCCCCTCCCACTCTCTGTCCGTCTCAGCACTGTCTCTCCCCCTCTGCTCACATCCTTCTCATATTCTCTCTCAATTCCCCTCCCACTCTCTGTCCGTCTCAGCACTGTCTCTCCCCCTCTGCCTCACATCCTTCTCATATTCTCTCTCAATTCCCCTCCCACTCTCTGTCCGTCTCAGCTCTGTCTCTCACCCTCTGCCTCACATCCTTCTCATATTCTCTCTCAATCCCCCTCCCACTCTCTGTCCGTCTCAGCACTGTCTCTCCCCCTCTGCTCACATCCTTCTCATATTCTCTCTCAACTCCCCTCCCACTCTCTGTCCGTCTCAGCACTGTCTCTCCCCCTCTGCCTCACATCCTTCTCATATTCTCTCTCAACTCCCCTCCCACTCTCTGTCCGTCTCAGCTCTGTCTCTCCCCCTCTGCCTCACATCCTTCTCATATTCTCTCTCAACTCCCCTCTCACTCTCTGTCCGTCTCCTCACTGTCTCTCCCCCTCTGCTCACATCCTTCTCATATTCTCTCTCAACTCCCCTGTCACTCTCTGTCCGTCTCAGCTCTGTCTCTCCCCCTCTGCTCACATCCTTCTCATATTCTCTCTCAATTCCCCTCCCACTCTCTGTCCGTCTCAGCACCGTCTCTCCCCCTCTGCTCACATCCTTCTCATATTCTCTCTCAACTCCCCTGTCACTCTCTGTCCGTCTCAGCTCTGTCTCTCCCCCTCTGCTCACATCCTTCTCATATTCTCTCTCAACTCCCCTGTCACTCTCTGTCCGTCTCAGCACTGTCTCTCCCCCTCTGCTCACATCCTTCTCATATTCTCTCTCAACTCCCCTGTCACTCTCTGTCCGTCTCAGCACTGTCTCTCCACCTCTGCCTCACATCCTTCTCATATTCTCTCTCAACTCCCCTCCCACTCTCTGTCAGTCTAAGCACTGTGTCTCCCCCTCTGCTCACATCCCTCTCATATTCTCTCTCAATTCCCCTGTCACTCTCTGTCCGTCTCAGCACTGTCTCTCCCCCTCTGCTCACATCCTTCTCATATTCTCTCTCAACTCCCCTGTCACTCTCTGTCCGTCTCAGCACTGTCTCTCCACCTCTGCCTCACATCCTTCTCATATTCTCTCTCAACTCCCCTCCCACTCTCTGTCAGTCTAAGCACTGTCTCTCCCCCTCTGCTCACATCCCTCTCATATTCTCTCTCAACTCCCCTCCCCCTCTCTGTCCGTCTCACCACTGTCTCTCCCCCTCTGCCTCACATCCCTCTCATATTCTCTCTCAACTCCGCTGTCCCTCTCTGTCCGTCTCAGGACTGTCTCTCCCCCTCTGCTCACATCCCTCTCATATTCTCTCTCAACTCCCCTTCCACTCTCTGTCCGTCTCAGCACTGTCTCTCCCCCTCTGCCTCACATCCTTCTCATATTCTCTCTCAATTCCCCTCTCACTCTCTGTCCGTCTCAGCACTGTCTCCCCCCCTCTGCCTCACATCCTTCTCATATTCTCTCTCAACTCCCCTCCCACTCTCTGTCCGTCTCAGCACTGCCTCTCCCCCTCCGCCTCACATCCTTCCCATATTCTCTCTCAACTCCCCTCCCACTCTCTGTCCGTCTCAGCACTGTCTCTCCCCCTCTGCTCACATCCTTCTCATATTCTCTCTCAACTCCCCTGTCACTCTCTGTCCGTCTCAGCACTGTCTCTCCCCCTCTGCCTCACATCCTTCTCATATTCTGTCTCAACTCCCCTGTCACTCTCTGTCCGTCTCAGCACTGTCTCTCCCCCTGTGCCTCACATCCTTCTCATATTCTCTCTCAACTCCCCTCCCACTCTCTGTCCGTCTCAGCACTTTCCCTCCCCCTCTGCCTCACATCCTTCTCATATTCTCTCTCAATCCCCCTCCCACTCTCTGTCCGTCTCAGCACTGTCTCTCCCCCTCTGCCTCATATCCTTCTCATATTCTCTCTCAACTCCCCTCCCACTCTCTGTCCGTCTCAGCTCTGTCTCTCCCCCTGTGCCTCACATCCTTCTCATATTCTCTCTCAACTCCCCTCCCACTCTCTGTCCGTCTCAGCACTGTCCCTCCCCCTCTGCCTCACATCCTTCTCATATTCTCTCTCAACCCCCCTCCCACTCTCTGTCCGTCTCAGCTCTGTCTCTCCCCCTCTGCCTCACATCCTTCTCATATTCTCTCTCAATTCCCCTCCCACTCTCTGTCCGTCTCAGCACTGTCTCTCCCACTCTGCCTCACATCCTTCTCATATTCTCTCTCAATTCCCCTCTCACTCTCTGTCCGTATCAGCACCGTCTCTCCCCCTCTGCCTCACATCCTTCTCATATTCTCTCTCAACTCCCCTGTCACTCTCTGTCCGTCTCAGCACTGTCTCTCCCCCTCTGCCACACATCCTTCTCATATTCTCTCTCAACTCCCCTGTCACTCTCTGTCCGTCTCAGCACCGTCTCTCCCCCTCTGCCTCACATCCTTCTCATATTCTCTCTCAACTCCCCTGTCACTCTCTGTCCCTCTCAGCACTGTCTCTGCCCCTCTGCCTCACATCCTTCTCATATTCTCTCTCAACTCCCCTGTCACTCTCTGTCCCTCTCAGCACTGTCTCTCCCCCTCTGCCTCACATCCTTCTCATATTCTCTCTCAATTCCCCTCCCACTCTCTGTCCGTCTCAGCACTGTCTCTCCCACTCTGCCTCACATCCTTCTCATATTCTCTCTCAATTCCCCTCTCACTCTCTGTCCGTCTCAGCACCGTCTCTCCCCCTCTGCCTCACATCCTTCTCATATTCTCTCTCAATTCCCCTCTCACTCTCTGTCCGTCTCAGCACTGTCTCTCCCCCTCTGCCTCACATCCTTCTCATATTCTCTCTCAACTCCCCTGTCACTCTCTGTCCGTCTCAGCACTGTCTCTCCCCCTCTGCCTCACATCCTTCTCATATTCTCTCTCAATTCCCCTCCCACTCTCTGTCCGTCTCAGCACTGTCTCTGCCCCTCTGCCTCACATCCTTCTCATATTCTCTCTCAACTCCCCTGTCCCTCTCTGCCCGCCTCCGCACTGTCCCTCTCCCTCTGCCTCACATCCTTCTCATATTCTCTCTCAACTCCCCTGTCACTCTCTGTCCGTCTCAGCTCTGTCTCTCCCCCTCTGCTCACATCCTTCTCATATTCTCTCTCAACTTCCCTATCACTCTCTGTCCGTCTCAGCACTGTCTCTCCCCTCTGCCTCACATCCTTCTCATATTCTCTCTCAACTCCCCTCCCACTCTCTGTCCGTCTCAGCACTGTCTCTCCCCCTCTGCCTCACATCCTTCTCATATTCTCTCTCAACTCCCCTCCCACTCTCTGTCCGTCTCAGCACTGTCTCTGCCCCTCTGCCTCACATTCTTCTCATATTCTCTCTCAACTCCCCTCCCACTCTCTGTCCGTCTCAGCACTGTCTCTCCCCCTCTGCCTCACATCCTTCTCATATTCTCTCTCAACTCCCCTCCCACTCTCTGTCCGTCTCAGCACTGTCTCTGCCCCTCTGCCTCACATCCTTCTCATATTCCCTCTCAACTCCCCTCCCACTCTCTGTCCGTCTCAGCACTGTCTCTCCCCCTCTGCCTCACATCCTTCTCATATTCTCTCTCAATCCCCCTCCCACTCTCTGTCCGTCTCAGCACTGTCTCTCCCCCTCTGCCTCACATCCTTCTCATATTCTCTCTCAACTCCCCTCCCACTCTCTGTCCGTCTCAGCTCTGTCTCTGCCCCTCTGCCTCACATCCTTCTCACATTCTCTCTCAACTCCCCTGTCACTCTCTGTCCGTCTCAGCACTGTCTCTCCCCCTCTGCCTCTCATCCTTCTCACATTCTCTCTCAACTCACCTGTCACTCTCTGTCCGTCTCAGCACTGTCTCTCCCCCTCTGCCTCACATCCTTCTCATATTCTCTCTCAACTCCCCTCCCACTCTCTGTCCGTCTCAGCACTGGCTCTCCCCCTCTGCCTCACATCCTTCTCATATTCTCTCTCAATCCCCCTCCCACTCTCTGTCCGTCTCAGCACTGTCTCTGCCCCTCTGCCTCACATCCTTCTCATATTCTCTCTCAACTCCCCTCTAACTCTCTGTCCGTCTCAGCACTGTCTCTCCCCCTCTGCCTCACATCCTTCTCATATTCTCTCTCAATCCTCCTCCCACTCTCTGTCCGTCTCAGCACTGTCTCTCCCCCTCTGCCTCACATCCTTCTCATATTCCCTCTCAATCCTCCTCCCACTCTCTGTCCATCTCAGCACTGTCTCTCCCCCTCTGCCTCACATCCTTCTCATATTCTCTCTCAATTCCCCTCCCACTCTCTGTCCGTCTCAACACTGTCTCTCCCCCTCTGCCTCACATCCTTCTCATATTCTCTCTCAATTCCCCTGTCACTCTCTGTCCGTCTCAGCTCTGTCTCTCCCCCTCTGCTCACATCCTTCTCATATTCTCTCTCAACTCCCCTCCCACTCTCTGTCCGTCTCAGCACTGTCTCTCCCCCTCTGCCTCACATCCTTCTCATATTCTCTCTCAACTCCCCTGTCACTCTCTGTCCGTCTCAGCTCTGTCTCTCCCACTCTGCTCACATCCTTCTCATATTCTCTCTCAATTCCCCTGTCACTCTCTGTCCGTCTCAGCTCTGTCTCTCCCCCTCTGCTCACATCCTTCTCATATTCTCTCTCAACTCCCCTCCCACTCTCTGTCCGTCTCAGCACTGTCTCTCC
>CM056575.1:161691526-161786526 GCA_029721435.1 Gymnothorax reevesii
ACATTTGAGCTCACCACACTGCTCAGAGTATACAGTATAGCAAGGGCCCATAACCCCAAACTGTTCAGGTTTTACAGTATGGGAAGGACCCTTAACCCCACACTGCTCAGGGTTTACAGTATGGGAAAGGCCCTAAACCCCAAACTGCTCAGGGTTTACAGTATGGGAAGGGCCCTTAACCCCACACTGCTCAGGGTTTACAGTATAGGAAGGGCCCTTAACCCCACACTGCTCAGGGTTTACAGTATGGGAAGGGCTCATGACCCCACACACTGCTCAGGGAATACAGTATACTGCTCAGGGTTTACAGTATGAGAAGAGCCCTAACCACACACTGCTTAGGGTTTACAGTATGAGAAGGGCCAATAACCCGTCACTGTTCAGGGTTTACAATATGGGAAGGGCCAACAACCCCAAACTGCTCAGGGTTTACAGTATCGGAAGGGCCCATATCCTCACACTGCTCAAGGTTTACAGTATGGGAAGGGAACTTAACCCCACACTGCTCAGGGTTTACAGTATGGCAAGGGCCCATATCCCCACACTACTCAGGGTTTACAGTATGGGAAGGGCCCATAACCCCTCACTGCTAAGGTTTTACAGTATGGGCAGGGCCCATACCCCCACACTGCTCAGAGTTTACAGTATGGGAAGGGCCCATTACCCGAAACTGCTAAGGGTTTACAGTATGGGAAGGGCCCATAACCCCACACTGCTCAGGGTTTACAGTATGGGAAGGGCCGATAACCCCACACTGCTCAGGGTTTACAACATGGGAAAGGCCCAAAGCCCCACACCGTTCAGGGTGGTAAGAGTTAACAACATGGGAAAGGCCCAAAACCCCACACCGTTCAGTATGGTATGGGCCCTGAAACCCACACTGCTCAGGGTTTACAGTATGGGAAGGGCCCATAACCCCACACTGCTCAGGGTTTACAACATGGGAAAGGCCCAAAACCCCACACCGTTCAGGGTGGCTCAGGGTTTACAACGTGGGAAAGGCCCAAAACCCAACACTGATCAGGTTTCACAGTATGGGCAGGGCCGATACCCAAACACTGTTCAGAGTTTACAGTGTGGGAAGGGCCCTGAACCCCACACTGCTCAGGGTTTACAGTATGGGAAAGGCCCAAAACCCCTCACTGCTCAAGGTTAGCAGCATGGGAAGGGCCAAAAACCCCACACTGCTCAGGGTTTACAGCATGGGAAGGGCCCAAAACCCCACACTGCTCAGAGTTTACAGGATGGGAAGGGCCGTTAAACGCACACTGCTCACGGGTTACAGTATGGGGAGGGCCTAAACCCCCACACTGCTCAGGGTCTACAGTATGGGAAGGGCCCAAAACCCAAAACTGTTCAGGGTTTAAAATATGGGAAAGGCCCAAAACCCCACACTGTTCAGGGTTTACAGTATTGAGAGGGCCCATAGTCACAGACTGCTCATGGATTACAGTATGGGAAGGGCCCATAACCGCACACTGCACAGGGTTTACAGTATTGAGAGGGCCCATAGTCACAGACTGCTCATGGATTACAGTATGGTTAGGGCCCTTAACCACACACTGCTCAGGGTTTACAGTATGGGGAGGGCCCAAAACCCCACACTGTTCAGGTTTTACAGTATAGGAATGACCAAAAGCCCACACTGCTCTGGGTTTACAGTAAGGGAAGGGCCCATAACCCCACACTGCACAGGGAATACAGTATTGGAAGGGCCCATATGCTCAGGAATGACAGTATGGGAAGGGCCCATAACCCCACACTGCTCACGATTTACCGGATGGGAAGGGCCCAAAACCCCACACTGCTCAGGGTTTACATTATGAAAAGGGCCAAAACCCCAAACTGCTCAGGGATTACAATATGGGAAGGGCCCATAACCCCACACTGTTCAGGGTTTACAGTACAGGAAGGGCTAATATCCACACACTGCCCAGGGCTTACAGTAAGAGTAGGGCCCATTACATTGCACAAGGTTTACAGTATGGGAAGGGCCCAAAACCCCACAGTACTCAGGGTTTACATTTTGGGAAGGGCCGATAACCCCACACCGCTGAGGGTTTACAGCATGGGAAGGGCCCTTGACCCCACGCTGCTCAGGGTTTACAGTATGGGAAGGGCCAATGACCCCATGCTGCTCAAGAATTACAGTATGGTAAGGGCCCTGAAACCCATACTTCTCAGGGTGGACAGTATGGGAGGGGCCCAGGTTTCACAGTATGGGCAGGGCCCATACCCAAACACTGTTCAGAGTTTACAGTGTGGGAAGGGCCCTGAACTCAAAACTGTTCAGGGTTTAAAATATGGGAAAGGCCCAACACCCCACACTGTTCAGGGTTTACAGTATGGGAGGGGCCCATAACCCGACACTGCTCAGGGTTTACAGTATGGGGAGGGCCCAAAACCCCACACTGTTCAGGTTTTACAGTAGAGGAATGACCAAAAACCCACACTGCTCTGGGTTTACAGTAAGGGAAGGGCCCATAACCCCACACTGCACAGGGAATACAGTATTGGAAGGGCCCATATGCTCAGGAATGACAGTATGGGAAGGGCCCATAACCCCACACTGCTCACGGTTTACCGTATGGGAAGGGCCCAAAACCCCACACTGCTCAGGGTTTACATTATGAAGAGGGCCCAAAACCCCAAACTGCTCTGGGATTACAATATGGGAAAGGCCCATAACCCTACACTGTTCAGGGTTTACAGTACGGGAAGGGCCAATATCCACACACTGTTCAGGGTTTACAGTAAGAGTAGGGCTCATTACCCTACATTGCACAAGGATTACAGTATGGGAAGGGCCCAAAACCCCACACTATTTAGGGTTTACAGTATGGGAAGGGCCAATGACCCCATACTGCTCAAGAATAACAGTATGGAGAGGGCCCTGAAACCCACACTGCTCAGGGTTTACAGTATGGGAAGGGCCGATAACCCCACACTGCTCAGGGTTTACAACATGGGAAAGGCCCAAAACCCCACACCGTTCAGGGTGGTAAGAGTTTACAACATGGGAAAGGCCCAAAACCCCACACCGTTCAGTATGGTATGGGCCCTGAAACCCACACTGCTCAGGGTTTACAGTATGGGAAGGGCCCATTACCCCACACTGCTCAGGGTTTACAACATAGGAAAGGCCCAAAACCCCACACCGTTCAGGGTGGCTCTGGGTTGACAACTTGGTAAAGGCCCAAAACCCCACACTGATCAGGTTTCACAGTATGGGCAGGGCCGATACCCAAACACTGTTCAGAGTTTACAGTGTGGGAAGGGCCCAAAACCCAAAACTGTTCAGGGTTTAAAATATGGGAAAGGCCCAAAACCCCACACTGTTCAGGGTTTACAGTAGGGGAGGGGGCCATAACCCACACTGCTCAGGATTCACAGTACTGGAAGGGCCCAAATCCCAACACTGTTCAGGGTTTACAGCATTGGAAGGGCACATAACCCCACTCTGCTCAAGGTTCACAGTGTGGGAAGGCCCAAAACCGCACACTGCACAGGGTTTACAGTATTGAGAGGGCCCATAGTCACAGACTGCTCATGGATTACAGTATGGGAAGGGCCCATAACCGCACACTGCACAGGGTTTACAGTATGGTAAGGGCCCAAAACTCCACACTGCACAGGGTTTACAGTATTGAGAGGGCCCATAGTCACAGACTGCTCATGGATTTCAGTATGGGAAGGGCCCATAACCACGCACTGCACAAGGTTAACAGTATGGGAAGGGCCGTAAACCCAAAACTGTTCAGGGTTTACAGTATGGGAAGGGCCCATAACCCCACACTGTTCAGGGTGTACAGTATGGGAAAGACCCAAAACCTCACACTGCTCAGGGTTTACAGTATGGGAAGGGCCCTTAAGCCCACACTGCTCAGGGTTAACCGTATGGGAAGGGCCCAAAACTGTTCAGGGTTTACAGTATGGGAAGGGCCCATAACCCCACACTGTTCAGGGTGTACAGTATGGGAAGGGCCAATAACCCCACACTCCTCAAGGTTTACAGTATGGGAAGGGCCCAAAACCCCAAACTGCTCAGGGTTTACATTATTAGAAGGGTCCAAAACCCCAAACTGCTCAGGGATTACAGTATGGGGAGGGCCCAAAACCCCACACTGTTCAGGTTTTACAGTAAAGGAATGACCAAAAACCCACACTGCTCTGGGTTTACAGTAAGGGAAGGGCCCATAACCCCACACTGCACAGGGAATACAGTATTGGAAGGGCCCATATGCTCAGGAATGACAGTATGGGAAGGGCCCATAACCCCACACTGCTCACGGTTTACCGTATGGGAAGAGCCCAAAACCCCAAACTGCTCAGGGATTACAATATGGGAGGGGCCCATAACCCTACACTCTTCAGGGTTTACAGTACGGTAAGGGCCAATATCCACACACTGCTCAGGGCTTACAGTAAGAGCAGGGCCCATTACCCTACATTGCAGGTTTACAGTATGGGAAGGGCCCAAAACCCCACACTACTCAGGTTTTACATTTTGGGAAGGGCCGATAACCCCACACCGCTGAGGTTTTACAGTATGGGAAGGGCCCTTGGCCCCACACTGCTCAGGGTTTACAGTATGGGAAGGGCCAATGACCCCATACTGCTCAGGGTTTACATTATTAGAAGGGTCCAAAACCCCAAACTGCTCAGGGATTACAGTATGGGGAGGGCCCAAAACCCCACACTGTTCAGGTTTTACAGTATAGGAATGACCAAAAACCCACACTGCTCTGGGTTTACAGTCAGGGAAGGGCCCATAACCCCACACTGCACAGGGAATACAGTATTGGAAGGGCCCATATGCTCAGGAATGACAGTATGGGAAGGGCCCATAACCCCACACTGCTCACGGTTTACCGTATGGGAAGGGCCCAAAACCCCACACTGCTCAGGGCTTACATTATGAAGAGGGCCCAAAACCCCAAACTGCTCAGGGATTACA
Source organism: Gymnothorax reevesii (assembly GCA_029721435.1). NCBI lineage: Eukaryota > Metazoa > Chordata > Actinopteri > Anguilliformes > Muraenidae > Gymnothorax > Gymnothorax reevesii. The sequence goes on from CM056575.1 coordinate 161,696,484, forward strand.
ATATGGGAAGGGCCCATAACCCTACACTGTTCAGGGTTTACAGTACGGGAAGGGCCAATATCCACACACTGCTCAGGGCTTACAGTAAGAGTAAGGCCCATTACCCTACATTGCACAAGGTTTACAGTATGGGAAGGGCCCGAAACCCCACACTACTCAGGTTTTACATTTTGGGAAGGGCCGATAACACCACACCGCTGAGGTTTTACAGTATGGGAAGGGCCCTTGACCCCACACTGCTCAGGGTTTACAGTATGGGAAGGGCCAATGACCCCATACTGCTCAGGTTTCACAGTATGAGCAGGGCCCATACCCAAACACTGTTCAGAGTTTACAGTGTGGGAAGGGCCCTGAACCCCACACTGCTCAGGGTTTACAATATGGGAAGGGCCTTTAACCCTAGAACACTATCGCCGGGTGATTTTCACCCGAGCAAACGTGTTTACGTGATTTTCATTATGTTGCGTTTGTCTGAGTGTTATGGGTCCCTGGGCAGCTTCAGCATTGTCTTTGACATCTTTGAAGGCATGGGTGTTTTGTTTACCTCAGGGTACTTTTTTTCATTTTGTTAGACATGGCACAGTTGAAAATAAAAGAACACTACTCTAATTTGTCATGTATTTGACATGACATATGTCATGTATGTACTTTTTATTGGGTATTTTACTATATTGGGAAAAATCACCCGGCGCTAGTGATGGTGTTACTAATTTTAGCAATAGTTTTCTAGGGTTAACCCCACATTGCTCAGGGTTTACAGTATGGGAAAGACCCAAAACCCAACGCTGCTCAGGGTCTACAGTATGGGAAGGGCCGAAAACCCAAAACTGTTCAGGGTTTAAAATATGGGAAAGGCCCAAAACCCCACACTGTTCAGGGTTTACAGTATTGAGAGGGCCCATAGTCACAGACTGCTCATGGATTACAGTATGGGAAGGGCCCATAACCGCACACTGCACAGGGTTTACAGTATTGAGAGGGCCCATAGTCACAGACTGCTCATGGATTACAGTATGGGAAGGGCCCAAAACCCCACACTACTCGGGGTTTACATTTTGGGAAGGGCTGATAACCCCACACCGCTGAGGGTTTACAGTATGGGAAGGGCCCTTGACCCCACACTGCTCGGGTTTACAGTATGGGAAGGGCCCTTGACCCCACACTGCTCAGGGTTTACAGTATGGGAAGGGCTCATAACCCCATACTGCTCAGGGTTTACATGATGGGAAGGGCCCTGAATCCCACACTGCTCAGTGTTTATTGTATTGGAAGGGCCCATTTCCCCAAACTGCTCAGGGTTTACATTATGGGAAGGGCCCATAACCCCACACTGTTCGGGGTTAACAGTATGGGAAGGGCCCATAACCCCACACTGTTCAGGGTTTACAGTATGAGAAGGGAACTTCACCCCACACTGCTCAGGGTTTACAGTATTGGAAGGGCCAATAACCCGACACTGCTCAGGGTTTACATTATAGGAAGGGGTCATATCCCCACACTCCTCAGCGTTTACAGTCAGGGAAGGGCCCATAACCCCACACTGCACAAGGAATACAGTATGCGAAGGGCGCATATGCTCGGGGTTAACAGTATGGGAAGGGCCCATAACCGCACAGTATGGGAAGGGCCCAAAACCCCACACTGTTCAGGGTTTACAGTATGTGAAGGGCCCATAACCCCAAACTGCTCAGGATTTACAGTATGAGAAAGGCCCATACCCCCACACTGTTCAGGGTTTACAGTATGGGAAGGGCCCATAACCCTACACTGCTCAGGGTTTGCAGTGTGGGAAGGGCCAAAAACCCCAGACTGCTCAGGGTTAACAGTACGGGAAGGGCCCAAAACCCCAGACTGCTCAGGGTTTACAGTATGGGAAGAGCCCATATCCCCAAACTGCTCAGGGTTAACAGTATGGGAAGGGCCCATTACCCCATACTGCTCAAGGTTTACAGTATGGGAAGGGCCCATTACCCCATACTGCTCAGGGTTTACAGTATGGGAAGGGCCCTTAACCCCACACTGATCAGGGTTTACAGTATGAGAAGAGCCCATAACCCCACACTGCTCAAGTTTTACAGTATGGGAAGGACCCCTAACCCCAAACTGCTCAGGGTTAACAGTATGAAAAGGACCCATAACCCCACACCGCTCCAGGGGGGACAAGTTCACTTTTTAATCATTGCAGTTTTTCTGGATCTAGTGAAACTTTTCAGATGGCAGCAATAATGTAGGGTATATGGATTTGTGTTTTGTTCAGTTTGTGATGTTCAATCGCCGAATGATACCTGCTTTTTTCATGACTTTCCTCAAGATGCAGTTCAAAATAATTGATCTCTTTTGCCTGAAATGCGACAAGACGTGCCCATAACCATCAAAAATTATGCTTCACTGCAAGATTTCAAGGATGGAAATCTTAATAATTGATTAAAAAATCACTCCTTTTTCTGTCATTCTGTATTTCGTTACAGTGCTTCTGATTGATAAAAAACTCAAAATTTTTTTAACATGAGAAACTTCAAGCATTGAATACAGTGCAGATTGAAGCTTTGCAGTGAAGAGTTTATGAATATGGCATTTTGGTGGGTTCAGGTGCGCCTACAGCTACAAACTAAGAATGATGATTGTATAGATCCAGGAAAATCGCAACTGTGGAAATATGAACAGGGTGAGAGAGAGGGGACAGAGAGAGAGAACAGGGTGAGGGAGATGGGATCAGAGAGAGAGAACAGGGTGAGAGAGAGGGGACAGAGAGAGAGAACAGGGTGAGAGAGAGGGGACAGAGAGAGAGAACAGGGTGAGAGAGATGGGATCAGAGAGAGAGAACAGGGTGAGAGAGAGGGGACAGAGAGAGAGAACAGGGTGAGAGAGATGGGATCAGAGAGAGAGAACAGGGTGAGAGAGAGGGGGCAGAGAGAGAGAACAGGGTGAGAGAGAGGGGACAGAGAGAGAGAACAGGGTGAGAGAGGAGATAGAGAGAGGGAACAGGGTGAGAGAGAGGGGACAGAGAGAGAGAGCAGGGTGAGAGAGAGGGGACAGAGAGAGAGAACAGGGTGAGAGAGAGGGGACAGAGAGAGAGAACAGGGTGAGAGAGAGGGGACAGAGAGAGAGAACAGGGTGAGAGAGGGGACAGAGAGAGGGAACAGGGTGAGATAGAGGGGACAGAGAGAGAGAACAGGGTGAGAGAGAGGGGACAGAGAGAGAGAACAGGGTGAGAGAGATGGGATCAGAGAGAGAGGACAGGGTGAGAGAGAGGGGACAGAGAGAGAGAACAGGGCGAGAGAGATGGGGCAGAGGGAGGGAACAGGGTGAGAGAGATGGGGCAGAGGGAGGGAACAGGGTGAGAGAGAGGGGACAGAGAGAGGGAACAGGGTGAGAGAGAGGGGACAGAGAGAGAGAACAGGGTGAGAGAGAGGGGACAGAGAGAGGGAACAGGGTGAGAGAGATGGGATCAGAGAGAGAGAACAGGGTGAGGGAGATGGGATCAGAGAGAGAGAACAGGGTGAGAGAGAGGGGACAGAGAGAGAGAACAGGGAGAGAGGGGACAGAGAGAGAGAACAGGGTGAGAGAGAGGGGACAGAGAGAGAGAACAGGGTGAGAGAGAGGGGACAGAGAGAGAGAACAGGGTGAGAGAGAGGGGACAGAGAGAGAGAACAGGGTGAGAGAGAGGAGACAGAGAGAGAGAACAGGGTGAGAGAGATGGGGCAGAGGGAGGGAACAGGGTGAGAGAGAGGGGACAGAGAGAGAGAACAGGGTGAGAGAGAGGGGACAGAGAGAGAGAACAGGGTGAGAGAGAGGGGACAGAGAGAGAGAACAGGGTGAGAGAGAGGGGACAGAGAGAGAGAACAGGGTGAGAGAGAGGGGACAGAGAGAGAGAACAGGGTGAGGGAGATGGGGGAGAGGGAGGAAACAGGATGAGAGAGAGGGGAGAGAGAGAGAGAACAGGGTGAGAGAGATGGGGCCGAGGGAGGGAACAGGGTGAGAGAGATGGGGCAGAGGGAGGGAACAGGGTGAGAGAGAAGGGACAGAGAGAGAGAACAGGGCGAGAGAGATGGGGCAGAGGGAGGGAACAGGGAGAGAGAGGAGATAGAGAGAGGGAACAGGGTGAGAGAGAGGGGACAGAGAGAGAGAACAGGGTGAGAGAGATGGGGCAGAGAGAGGGAACAGGGTGAGAGAGGTGGGAGATGTTGTGATTTTACAGGAGACATGGCATCGTGGAGACGTGCCCACACCCTCTCCGCCCGGATACAGAGAGCTAATAGTTCCCTCCGTAAAACACCCCCGCGGTAAAGGCGGCAGGGACTCCGCAGGCATTATCGTTTGGTACAAAGGGGAGCTCACAAACTACATCCTCCCACAAAAGAAGGGGTCAGTCACACATTTGGATCCAAATTAAAAAAGAAATACTAAACTCTAAATTAGATATTTATTTGCGTGCAATTTACAAACCCCCATCCGATTCACCATATTACAACGAAGATTGTTTTCAAAATCTGAAATTCTCCATTTTCAGTCATTAGGCTCTGTACTGATAATGGGAGACCTCAATGCCAGAACAGGCAGAGAGATGGACTGTATCAGTACAGAGGAGACTATCGAATTGGACAATGACTCACCTTTGTACCACACGCAGGTCACCACACAAAGGCAGAGCTACGACAGTGTGGTGAATAAAAATGGCAAACAGGTACTGCTCCTCTGTAAAGGCCTGGGTCTGCACAGTGTTAATGGGAGGAGTAGAGGAGTCTCTGTGGGGAGATACACCTACAGCTCAGTGCAGTAAAGGCCTGGGTCTGTACAGTGTTAATGGGAGGAGTAGAGGAGACTCTCTGGGGCGATACACCTACAGCTCAGTGCTGTAAAGGCCTGGGTCTGTACAGTGTTAATGGGAAGAGTAGAGGAGACTCTCTGGGGAGATACACCTACAGCTCAGTGCTGTAAAGGCCTGGGTCTGTACAGTGTTAATGGGAGGAGTAGAGGAGACTCTGTGGGGAGATACACCTACAGCTCAGAGCAGTAAAGGCCTGGGTCTGTACAGTGTTAATGGGAGGAGTAGAGGAGACTCTGTGGGGAGATACACCTACAGCTCAGTGCTGTAAAGGCCTGGGTCTGTACAGTGTTAATGGGAGGAGTAGAGGAGACTCTCTGGGGAGATACACCTACAGCTCAGTGCTGTAAAGGCCTGGGTCTGTACAGTGTTAATGGGAGGAGTAGGGGAGACTCTCTGGGGAGATACACCTACAGCTCCGTGCTGTAAAGGCTTGGGTCTGTACAGTGTTAATGGGAGGAGTAGAGGAGACTCTCTGGGGTGATACACCTACAGCTCAGTGCTGTAAAGGCCTGGGTCTGTACAGTGTTAATGGGAGGAGTAGAGGAGACTCTCTGCGGAGACACACCTACAGCTCAGTGCTGTAAAGGCCTGGGTCTGTACAGTGTTAATGGGAGGAGTAGAGGAGACTCTCTGGGGAGATACACCTACAGCTCAGTGCTGTAAAGGCCTGGGTCTGTACAGTGTTAATGGGAGGAGTAGAGGAGACTCTCTGGGGTGATACACCTACAGCTCAGTGCTGTAAAGGCCTGGGTCTGTGCAGTGTTAATGGGAGGAGTAGAGGAGACTCTCTGCGGAGACACACCTACAGCTCAGTGCTGTAAAGGCCTGGGTCTGTACAGTGTTAATGGGAGGAGTAGAGGAGACTCTCTGGGGAGATACACCTACAGCTCAGTGCTGTAAAGGCCTGGGTCTGTACAGTGTTAATGGGAGGAGTAGAGGAGACTCTCTGGGGTGATACACCTACAGCTCAGTGCTGTAAAGGCCTGGGTCTGTACAGTGTTAATGGGAGGAGTAGGGGAGACTCTCTGGGGAGATACACCTACAGCTCCGTGCTGTAAAGGCCTGGGTCTGTACAGTGTTAATGGGAGGAGTAGAGGAGACTCTCTGGGGAGATACACCTACAGCTCAGTGCTGTAAAGGCCTGGGTCTGTGCAGTGTTAATGGGAGGAGTAGAGGAGACTCTCTGGGGAGATACACCTACAGCTCAGTGCTGTAAAGGCCTGGGTCTGTACAGTGTTAATGGGAGGAGTAGAGGAGACTCTCTGGGGAGATACACCTACAGCTCAGTGCTGTAAAGGCCTGGGTCTGTACAGTGTTAATAAGAGGAGTAGAGGAGACTCTCTGCGGAGACACACCTACAGCTCAGTGCTGTAAAGGCCTGGGTCTGTACAGTGTTAATGGGAGGAGTAGAGGAGACTCTCTGGGGAGATACACCTACAGCTCAGTGCTGTAAAGGCCTGGGTCTGTGCAGTGTTAATGGGAGGAGTAGAGGAGACTCTCTGGGGAGATACACCTACAGCTCAGTGCTGTAAAGGCCTGGGTCTGTACAGTGTTAATGGGAGGAGTAGAGGAGACTCTCTGGGGAGATACACCTACAGCTCAGTGCTGTAAAGGCCTGGGTCTGTACAGTGTTAATGGGAGGAGTAGAGGAGACTCTCTGGGGAGATACACCTACAGCTCAGTGCTGTAAAGGCCTTGGTCTGTACACTGTTAATGGGAGGAGTAGGGAAGACTCTCTGGGGAGATACACCTACAGCTCAGTGCTGTCAAGGCCTGGGTCTGTACAGTGTTAATGGGAGGAGTAGAGGAGACTCTCTGGGGCGATACACCTACAGCTCAGTGCTGTAAAGGCCTGGGTCTGTACATTGTTAATGGGAGGAGTAGGGGAGACTCTCTGGGGAGATACACCTACAGCTCCGTGCTGTAAAGGCCTGGGTCTGTACAGTCTTAATGGGAGGAGTAGAGGAGACTGTCTGGGGAGACACACCTACAGCTCAGTGCTGTAAAGGCCTGGGTCTGAACAGTGTTAATGGGAGGAGTAGAGGAGACTCTCTGGGATGATACACCTACAGCTCAGTGCTGTAAAGGCCTGGGTCTGAACAGTGTTAATGGGAGGAGTAGAGGAGACTCTCTGGGATGATACACCTACAGCTCAGTGCTGTAAAGGCCTGGGTCTGTACAGTGTTAATGGGAAGAGTAGAGGAGACTCTCTGGGGAGATACACCTACAGCTCAGTGCTGTAAAGGCCTGGGTCTGTGCAGTGTTAATGGGAGGAGTAGAGGAGACTCTCTGGGGAGATACACCTACAGCTCAGTGCTGTAAAGGCCTGGGTCTGTACAGTGTTAATGGGAGGAGTAGAGGAGACTCTCTGGGGAGATACACCTACAGCTCAGTGCTGTAAAGGCCTGGGTCTGAACAGTGTTAATGGGAGGAGTAGAGGAGACTCTGTGGGGAGATACACCTACAGCTCAGTGCTGTAAAGGCCTGGGTCTGTACAGTGTTAATGGGAGGAGTAGAGGAGACTCTCTGGGGAGATACACCTACAGCTCAGTGCTGTAAAGGCCTGGGTCTGTACAGTGTTAATGGGAGGAGTAGAGGAGACTCTCTGGGGAGATACACCTACAGCTCAGTGCTGTAAAGGCCTTGGTCTGTACAGTGTTAATGGGAGGAGTAGGGGAGACTCTCTGGGGAGATACACCTACAGCTCAGTGCTGTAAAGGCCTGGGTCTGTACAGTGTTAATGGGAGGAGTAGAGGAGACTCTCTGGGGCGATACACCTACAGCTCAGTGCTGTAAAGGCCTGGGTCTGTACATTGTTAATGGGAGGAGTAGGGGAGACTCTCTGGGGAGATACACCTACAGCTCCGTGCTGTAAAGGCCTGGGTCTGTACAGTCTTAATGGGAGGAGTAGAGGAGACTGTCTGGGGAGACACACCTACAGCTCAGTGCTGTAAAGGCCTGGGTCTGTACAGTGTTAATGGGAGGAGTAGAGGAGACTCTCTGGGGCGATACACCTACAGCTCAGTGCTGTAAAGGCCTGGGTCTGTACAGTGTTAATGGGAAGAGTAGAGGAGACTCTCTGGGGAGATACACCTACAGCTCAGTGCTGTAAAGGCCTGGGTCTGTACAGTGTTAATGGGAGGAGTAGAGGAGACTCTCTGGGGAGATACACCTACAGCTCAGTGCTGTAAAGGCCTGGGTCTGTACAGTGTTAATGGGAGGAGGAGAGGAGACTCTCTGGGGAGATACACCTACAGCTCAGTGCTGTAAAGGCCTGGGTCTGTACAGTGTGAATGGGAGGAGTAGAGGAGACTCTCTGGGGAGATACACCTACAGCTCAGTGCTGTCAAGGCCTGGGTCTGTACATTGTTAATGGGAGGAGTAGAGGAGACTCTCTGGGGAGAAACACCTACAGCTCAGTGCTGGGTAGCAGTGTGGTGGATTATGCCATTACAGACATGGAACCAGAATATATTAATGCATTTATTGTCATGCCACAATCACCCCTCTCAGACCACAGCCAGATAACGGTTTACCTGAGGAGAGCTGAACAGGTCCTTAAAGATCACCGACCTGCAGCGAAGCTCTTTCCCTTAGAGGCTGCATACAGGTGGGGCCAGAGCAGCCCGGCGGAGTATCAGGCAGCCCTCAGCAGCGCTGACATACAGAACATGCTGAACACCTTCCAGCAGACAGAGTACCCATGCAGCAGTGCAGGCCTGAACCAGGCTACTAAACACTTAAACAATATATTCACCAACCTGGCTATATAATCAAACTTAAAACTAATAAATTCCATAGGAAAATCAAAAAATAGAAATCAACCAAAAGAGAAGTGGTTTGACAGTGATTGTTTTTCGGCTCGGAAACAGCTGAGACAGCTGTCCAACCATAAACACCGACAGCCAAATGACAGCGAAGGGCGTCTCAGATACCATCAGGCCTTGAAAGAGTACAAACAGCTCCTCAGAAAGAAAAAACAGCAGTACGTGCATAAAGAAATGGACAACATTGATAAAGCAATTGATAAAAACACATTTTGGGATTTATGGAAAAACCTAAATCCACAAAAATCTACAGAAAAATTGACAATACAGGATGGCAGCATCTGGAAAAAACACTTCAGAGACCTTTATCAAAAACTAGAAAAGGAAACATTCAATTCTAATCAGAGCCAAATATATAAACAATTACAAAATTTGGAGAGAACTATCAAGGACAACCAAAACCCCTTAGACACCCTAATTACCCTACAGGAGCTAAAAAGCGCACTGAAGGTCCTGAAGACCAGAAAAGCGTGTGGGCCTGATGGTATCTGCACAGAGATGCTGAAATACAGCAGCCCAGAACTACACCAGGTCATCCTCAAAATATTCAATTTGGTACTGAATACTGGGTGTTTCCCTGAAATCTGGAACCAAGGCCTAATCACCCCCATATTCAAAAGTGGAGACAAATTCGACCGAAATAATTACCGAGGCATCTGTGTGAACAGTAATCTGGGGAAGGTTTTCTGCATGTAATTAATGCCCGGATACTGGCCTTCCTTAAGGAGCACGATGTCTTGAGTAAAAGTCAGATTGGCTTTTTACCAAATTATCGCACCTCTGATCATATTTACACCCTACACACACTCATAAACAAGCATGTCCATCAAACAAACAAAGGAAAAATTTTTGCTTGTTTTGTCGATTTTAAAAAAGCCTTTGATTCAATTTGGCATGACGGACTATTTCTTAAAATTTTACAAAGTGGTGTAGGAGGTAAAGTCTATGACATCATAAAATCGATGTACTCGGAGAATAAGTGCAGTATCAGAATTGGAGCTAAAAGAACAGAATTCTTCACTCAGGGGCGTGGAGTGAGACAGGGCTGCAGTCTGAGCCCAACACTCTTCAACATTTATATCAACGAACTGGCTTCACAATTGGAACAGTCTTCAGCCCCTGGACTCACTCTTCATGATAAAGACATTAAATTCTTGCTCTATGCAGATGATCTGGTTCTGCTGTTGCCCACAGAAAAGGGGTTGCAGCAGAGCCTGTCCTGCCTGGAGCAATTCTGTCAAACCTGGGCACTGACAGTAAACCTGAAAAAAACCAAAATCATGGTCTTCCAGAAAAAAATCCAGATTTCAGGGACACAGGTACCACTTCACCCTCGGAGCAGACACTCTGGAGCACACCACCAGCTACTCTTACCTGGGACTACAGGTCAGTGCTTCAGGGAGATTCGACATGGCAATAAATGCATTAAGGGACAAAGCACGCAGGGCATTCTACGCAATCAAAAAAACTATCTCCAGATTCAACCCCCCGATCAAGATTTGGCTTAAAATATTCGACCACATCATTCAACCCATCCTCCTTTATGGGAGCGAAATATGGGGCCCTCCATTACACCAAAAAAATAAAAAATGGGATCAAATTGAAACAGAAAAATTCCACCTCGAATTCTGTAAAAGTGTACTACATGTCCACAGAAACGCCCCAAATAATGCGTGCAGGGCGGAGTTGGGCCGCTTCCCTCTTCGGCTAGCAATTCAAAAAAGAGCCCTCAAATTCTGGGTCCATCTGAAGCAGGCCGACCCAGATTGCTACCACCACAAAGCTCTTAAGAGCAACCAAACGCACCCAGAGAGAGACCCACTTGAACAATTGGCCATCAAAAAACATTTTTATGACAAAAAAGAAAAATATCCACCTATAATATTCAAAACATTTGAAAAAATCAATAAAAATCAATACGTTAATAATTGGCAAGAGGAAATTAAACTAAATAATAAATTAGACATCTATTGTACTCTAGAACGAGATTACTCCCTGTCAGAGTACTTAACTAGAGTTAAAAACCCCAAACAAAGGCGGACATTAACACTGTACAGACTCAGTGACCACAGCCTCGCTGCAGAAACAGGACGACACCTAAAGACCTGGCTGCCGAAAGAGCAGAGGCTGTGCGCTCACTGCGACCGGGCACAGGTCGAAACAGAAGCCCACTTTTTACTTTCCTGCCCCAAATATGAACCAATCAGAGATAAATACTTTCCCAAATTCACTGCCCACATAAAAAAATTTTCAAATCAACCTGATCCAAATAAATTGAAAATCCTTCTGGGGGAAGACCATCGCACAATAGAGGTAGCAGCACAATTCATCTCTGCCTGCCACACACAAAGAGAGGGTGTGGGCTAAATCACAGCCCACTATACTGCACATATTAGGTTAATTTTGTCCCATATCAGTTCAATTTTGATAAAAATTTTTATACATAATCATTATACCTTTTTATTAGTTATACATTGATTTAAATGTTTGTGCGTACACATTAGTCAGTTCGTATTTTATTGTCAGTTTTGCTTGTCATTTATGCATAATGCTTTTGCAACACAAGTTTACTTGTCATGCAAATAAAGCTCATTTGAATTTGAATTTGAATTTGGAGCAGAGAGGGGAAACAGGGTGTGAGACATGGGAGCAGAGAGAGGGAACAGGGTATGAGAGATGAAAGCGGAGAGAGGGAACAGGGTGTGAGAGAGGGGACAGAGAGACAACACAGATATAGAGATGGGAGCAGAGAGAGGGAACAGGGTGAGAGAGATTGGAGCAGAGAGAGGGAACAGGGTGTGAGAGATGGAAGCGGAGAGAGGGAACAGGGGGAGTGGGAGGGGGCAGAGAGAGGAAACAGGGTGAGAGAGATGGGAGCAGAGAGAGGGAACAGGGTGAGAGAGGTGGAAGCAGAGAAGTGGAACTGGGTGAGAGAGGTGGGGTAGAGAGAGGGAACAGGGTGAGAGAGATGGGAGCAGAGAGAGGGATCAGCGTGAGGCAGGGGACAGAGAGAGGGAATAGGGTGAGAAAGAGGGAGCAGAGAGAGGGAACAGGGTGAGGGAGATGGGAGCAGAGAGAGGGAAAAGGGTGTGAGAGATGGGAGCAGAGAGAGGGAACAGTGTGAGTGAGAGGGGGCCGAGAGAGCGAACAGGGTGAGGGAGATGGGAGCGGAGAGAGGGAACAGGGTATGAGAGATGGGAGCAGAGAGAGGGAACACTGATATAGAGATGGGAGGAGAGAGAGGGAACAGAGTGAGTCAGAGGGAGGCGAGAGAGCGAACAGGGTGAGGGAGATGAGAGCGGAGAGAGGGAACAGGGTATGAGAGATGGGAGCAGAGAGAGGGAACACAGATATAGAGATGGGAGCAGAGAGAGGGAACAGAGTGAGTCAGAGGGGGGCGAGAGAGCGAACAGGGTGAGGGAGATGGGAGCGGAGAGAGGGAACAGGGGATGAGAGATGGGAGCAGAGAGAGGGAACACAGATATAGAGATGGGAGCAGAGAGAGGGAACAGAGTGAGTCAGAGGGGGCCGAGAGAGCGAACAGGGTGAGGGAGATGGGAGCGGAGAGAGGGAACAGGGTATGAGAGATGGGAGCAGAGAGAGGGAACACAGATATAGAGATGGGAGCAGAGAGAGGGAACAGAGTGAGTCAGAGGGGGCCGAGAGAGCGAACAGGGAGAGGGAGATGGGAGCAGAGAGAGGGAAAAGGGTGTGAGAGATGGGAGCAGAGAGAGGGAACAGTGTGTGAGAGATGGGGCAGAGGGAGACAACACTGATATAGAGATGGGAGCAGAGAGAGGGAACAGAGTGAGTGAGAGGGGGCCGAGAGAGCGAACAGGGTGAGGAAGATGGGAGCGGAGAGAGGGAACAGGGTATGAGAGATGGGAGCAGAGAGAGGGAACACTGATATAGAGATGGGAGCAGAGAGAGCGAACAGAGTGAGGCAGAGGGAGCCGAGAGAGCGAACAGGGTGAGGGAGATGGGAGCGGAGAGAGGGAACAGGGTGTGAGAGATGGGACAGAGAGAGGGAACACAGATATAGAGATGGGAGCAGAGAGAGGGAACAGAGTGAGTGAGAGGGGGCCGAGAGAGCGAACAGGGTGAGGAAGATGGGAGCGGAGAGAGGGAACAGGGTATGAGAGATGGGAGCAGAGAGAGGGAACACAGATATAGAGATGGGAGCGGAGAGAAGGAACAGAGTGAGTCAGAGGGGGCCGAGAGAGCGAACAGGGTGAGGGAGATGGGAGCGGAGAGAGGGAACAGGGTGTGAGAGATGGGACAGAGAGAGACAACACTGATATAGAGATGGGAGCGGAGAGAGCGAACAGGGTATGAGAGATGGGAGCAGAGAGAGGGAACAGAGTGAGTCAGAGGGGGCCGAGAGAGCGAACAGGGTGAGGGAGATGACAGCAGAGAGAGAGACGCAGGCAGGGTTGGCTGCCCAGGGAGGAGAGGCTGTGCTCTCACTGCGACCGAGAGCAAGTAGAGACAGAGCTGCACTTCCTCCTCAAATGCGATAAATACGTACAAATTAGAAAAAGTTTCTTCCCAAAATTCACGGGACTGATACCAAATTTCCCCAACCTACCTGACTCCCACAAAATGAAAATCCTTCTGGCAGAAGAACGATGCTGCCAAACCCTGGCAGCACAATATGTAGCCACCTGCCACAGCCGGAGGGACAGCACCAGCCCATTATAACCAATAATATTACACTCCTGAAAGTTGTTCCTGTAAATTCTCTCCATTTTTATCTTTATTTAGACCATTCAAAATACTGTAAATAGTATATGTATATAGTTATTAGTTGCTATAGTACTATTGTAACTGCTGTTTCTAAAGTTACCATGTTTTATCTATGTGTGTACTGTGTCTTTAATGCTTTGGCAATACATGCCTATATGTCATGCCAATAAAGCATCTGAAATTGAATTGAATTGAGAGAACAGGGTGTGAGAGATGGGAGCAGAGAGAGAGAACAGGGTGAGTGAGAGGGGGCAGAGAGATGGAACAGGGTGAGTGAGATGAGAGCAGAAAGAGGGAACAGGGTGAGGGAGATGGGAGCAGAGAGGGGGAACAGGGTGAGAGAGATTGGAGCAGAGAGAGGGAACAGGGTGTGAGAGATGAAAGCGGAGAGAGGGAACAGGGTGAGTGAGAGGGGGCAGAGAGAGGAAACAGGGTGTGAGAGGTGGAAGCAGAGAAGTGGAACTGGGTGAGAGAGGTGGGGTAGAGAGAGGGAACAGGGTGAGAGAGGTGGGGTAGAGAGAGGGAACAGGGTGAGAGAGGTGGGGTAGAGAGAGGGAACAGGGTGAGAGAGGTGGGGTAGAGAGAGGGAACAGGGTGAGAGAGATGGGAGCAGAGAGAGGGATCAGCGTGAGGGAGATGGGAGCAGAGAGAGGGATCAGCGTGAGGGAGATATGAGCAGAGAGAGGGAACAGGGTGAGGGAGATGGGAGCAGAGAGAGGGAACAGGGTGAGAGAGGTGGGGCAGAGAGGCGGAACAGAGTGAGAGAGGTGGGGGAGAGTGAGGGAACAGGGTGAGAGAGGTGGGGCAGAGAGAGGGAACAGGGTGAGAGAGATGGGAGCTGAGAGACGGAACAGGGTGAGAGAGGTGGGGCAGAGAGACGGAACAGGGTGTGAGAGGTGGGGCAGAGAGAGGGAACAGGGTGAGAGAGGTGGGGCAGAGAGACGGAACAGGGTGAGAGAGGTGGGGTAGAGAGAGGGAACAGGGTGAGAGAGGTGGGGCAGAGAGAGGGAACAGGGTGAGAGAGGTGGGGCAGAGAGAGGGAACAGGGTGAGAGAGGTCGGGCAGAGAGAGGGAACAGGGTGAGAGAGATGGGAGCTGAGAGACGGAACAGGGTGAGAGAGGTGTGGCAGAGAGACGGAACAGGGTGTGAGAGATGGGAGCAGAGAGAGGGAACAGGGTGAGAGAGGGGGGGGTGAGAGGGAGACCAGGGGGAGAGAGGTGGGGCAGAGAGAGGGAACAGGGTGAGAGAGGTGGGGCAGAGAGAGGGAACAGGGTGAGAGAGATGGGAGCTGAGAGACGGAACAGGGTGAGAGAGGTGTGGCAGAGAGACGGAACAGGGTGTGAGAGATGGGAGCAGAGAGAGGGAACAGGGTGAGAGAGGTGGGGCTGAGAGACAGACCAGGGTGAGAGAGGTGGGGCAGAGAGAGGGAACAGGGTGAGAGAGGTGGGGCAGAGAGAGGGAACAGGGTGAGAGAGATGGGAGCTGAGAGACGGAACAGGGTGAGAGAGGTGGGGCAGAGAGACGGAACAGGGTGTGAGAGATGGGAGCAGAGAGAGGGAACAGGGTGAGAGAGGTGGGGCTGAGAGACAGACCAGGGTGAGAGAGGTGGGGCAGAGAGAGGGAACAGGGTGAGAGAGGTGGGGCTGAGAGAGGGAACAGAGTGAGAGAGATGGGAGCTGAGAGACAGAACAGGGTGAGAGAGATGGGAGCAGAGAGAGGGAACAGAGTGAGAGAGGTGGGGCAGAGAGAGGGAACAGGGTGAGAGAGGTGGGGCTGAGAGACAGACCAGGGTGAGAGAGAGGGGACAGAGTGAGAGAGGTGGGGCAGAGAGAGGGAACAGAGTGAGAGAGAGGGGACAGAGAGAGGGAACAGAGTGAGAGAGGTGGGGCAGAGAGAGGGAACAGAGTGAGAGAGAGGGGACAGAGAGAGGGAACAGAGTGAGAGAGGTGGGGCAGAGAGAGGGAACAGGGTGAGAGAGATGGGAGCTGAGAGACAGAACAGGGTGAGAGAGATGGGAGCAGAGAGAGGGAACAGAGTGAGAGAGAGGGGACAGAGTGAGAGAGGTGGGGCAGAGAGAGGGAACAGAGTGAGAGAGAGGGGACAGAGAGAGGGAACAGAGTGAGAGAGATGGGGCAGAGAGAGGGAACAGAGTGAGAGAGAGGGGACAGAGAGAGGGAACAGAGTGAGAGAGGTGGGGCAGAGAGAGGGAACAGGGTGAGAGAGATGGGAGCTGAGAGACAGAACAGGGTGAGAGAGGTGGGACAGAGAGAGGGAACAGGGTGAGGGAGAGGGGACAGAGAGAGGGAACAGGGTGAGAGAGAGGGGACAGAGTGAGAGAGGTGGGGCAGAGAGAGGGAACAGAGTGAGAGAGATGGGGCAGAGAGAGGGAACAGGGTGAGAGAGAGGGGACAGAGTGAGAGAGGTGGGGCAGAGAGAGGGAACAGGGTGTGAGAGATGGGAGCTGAGAGACAGAACAGGGTGAGAGAGGTGGGACAGAGAGAGGGAACAGGGTGAGAGAGAGGGGACAGAGAGAGGGAACAGGGTGAGAGAGGTGGGGTAGAGAGAGAGTGAGAGAGGTGGGGCTGAGAGACAGACCAGGGTGAGAGAGGTGGGGCAGAGAGAGGGAACAGAGTGAGAGAGATGGGAGCAGAGAGACAGAACAGGGTGAGAGAGGTAGGGCAGAGAGAGGGAACAGGGTGAGAGAGGTGGGGCAGAGAGAGGGAACAGGGTGAGAGAGGTGGGGCAGAGAGAGGGAACAGGGTGTGAGAGATGGGAGCTGAGAGACAGAACAGGGTGAGAGAGATGGGAGCAGAGAGAGGGAACAGGGTGAGGGAGATGGGACAGAGAGAGGGAACAGGGTGAGGGAGATGGGAGCTGAGAGACAGAACAGGGTGAGAGAGAGGAGAGGAGTGCTCCAGTATCTGCCAGCAGCCACTAGCTCACACCTTCACCCATCCTCCCTGACCTCCCCCCATATCTGCCCTCCGCAGATCGGACCAGAGTCCGGGGAGGAAGACAAACACCAGGGAATACGACATCCCATTTCCTCTTCCTGTTCCCTACCGCAGAGGCTGAACGGCACTCAGGCAGGACCTGCACTGGCCAATTTCCTCCTGCCACACAAACACCAAACACTCGGGGAGAAAAAACACTTAAATGCACACAATAACACTTCTCTCGACAACAAAAACTTTCTGAGAACAACAGACAGTAAAAAAAGGAGATTCGGGGTGATGGGTGTTACGTCCCCATGGGTCTCGGAGTGAAGGAAGTAACAAATACTCAGTTGGTAACAAGTTAAAGTGAAAGTCCTGGTTTCATGCAGGTGTTTCGTGAGAAAATTGAATAACAAATGAGTGACTGGTACACGGGTGAAAGGGAAAACAGAGGACCGAAATGGTGCTTCTCAAATAAAATAAAGAACCAAAAATGGGCTAAACCAACCGTACAGACAAGAAAGGAGAAAATAAACATCGTCAGTGAGTGGCACCACTAAAGTAAAGGCTAACAAATTGCGAACTCGAGAGCTCTTATCTGGTCCTGTCTCCAGATTAAAACACATACAATGAACAGAGTTAAACTCCAGAATTACAGATTCAAGTCATTTTACTTTGTACGGTTGTCTAACAATCAGTAAAGCAACGAGTAACCGCCGGCAAACGAGTTCCAGATTCAAGTCATTATAATTCATATGACTGTCAAACAATCAATACTTCATACAAATGACAAAACAACGAGTATCGACCAGAGTGAAAGTTACAGATTCAAGTCATTATACTTCATACGATTTTCAACAATCAAGGCACGCGAGACAACGGGTAACCATAGAGTTTAACAGAACGGGACGGACCGCTCACATTAAGTCACAGCCGTCTTGAATGAGCGTTGGACAGATCGCTTTATAGGCGAAAGACGAGGTGTTGATCCGGGATTGGAGGAGGACAGGAACACCGGACCAATCAGGCACGTCAGCGAGCAGGCAGCGGGGCAGACAGGAGGCTGGTGATGGGCTGGGGTTGGTTGAGCACCGATGAAAAACAAGGGCTCGCACAGAGTAATTCGCCCGAATGACAAATTTTTGGAGACAAAGAGAGATTAAATCACGGGGGAATGGAGACGGAGCCACTGGGGTCGGAACAGGGAGATTAGGGTGGTTGAAGCACCCGCCCCATTCTGCAGTAGCCAATCAGAAAACTATGTACAAGTATGATCGTAGGCAACTCTTGCAGCCATCTCAAGAGAAAGCCAGCATTGTGACGTTCTCTTCTGATCTGTGCCTGTCACTGGCAGTGTCAGATATCACAAGCACTAAATAAGGGCAAAGGAAAAACCTGCCTGCTCAGAATGCAGCTAATGAGAGCCCTGATGGCCCGCAGCAGGTGCTTGGGCAGCAGGCACTGCTAACCCAAACCAACTGTATCCCTCCCAAGAACCTGAGCAGTGAAAATCCAATAATGCTCTGCCATTCATGTCAGTCAAGATCTGAAATCTGAAGTTAGACTGGGCACAAGTTCACCAAAATTGGACAATGATAGATTTTGAAAACTTAGCCTGGTCTGACGTATCTTGATTACTGGAGTGAAATGCAGATCGGAGGGTCAGAATCCCGCAGAAACATCATGAATCTGATGTGCCTGAAGTCTGCAGGCCAGGAGTGGTGGTGTAATGATGTGGAGAAGTCTTTGCACTCTCTGGGCCCCTTCATGTCAATCAATCATTTTCGAAAAGGCTTGGTCTACCCAAGTAATTATACTAACACTGAGCATCACGTTACGGCCACAATCCTCCATTGACCGCTTTCAGCAGGATAATGTACCCTATCAGTGAACAAAAATCATCCAAACTGTCCGCATGAACATGAACATGAGTTCTGTGCATTTCAACGAACTCCAGTCACCAGATCTGAAAACATTAGAGCTCCTCAAGAGTAAGGCAGAACGGAAGATAGGTCATGTAAATGTGCAAAATGCTAATATGCAGAATTAGTGTGATGCAATCATATTTACATGGATCAGAATCTCAAAATGGTTTCCAATATCTTGTGGAAACCATACAGTGAAAAGTCAAGTTGTTTGGACAGAAACGAGATGCCCTACCCAGTATAATTATGTTATTCCTAGCAAAGTGCTCATAGTAGATTTCCCACAATGGGGTCTCGTGACCGTTTTTCCGAGACCATAGTTTGAAGGTTGATTTTAGTCAATTTGAGGGTGCTGATTAAAATGAGCTGGGGTGAACCACGTGAAAATGTGGGCTAACTCGGCCAGACGTGAAAATTCAAAATGGCCACCACGCGGCTTTCAGTATATAAAAAATTGCATATCTTTGCTTCTACATGTCCGATGTTTATGATTTTTGGGTCTAAATATATATTTTGAAGGTCAAGGATGTCATATATTACCATTTCAGATTATTATATTCAAGGGTTTAGTCACAAAACATTAAAGATAACTTTTGGGGGGCCATAGCTGTGATGATGCGATCAGGAACCAGAACCAAGCAATGCAGTCGATTTGGTTTTATTAATAAAGGGTGAAAACCCCCCGTTCCATTTCTGAAATCGACTCTCCAAAAATCATAATCCAGTTGGGCAAAAATAGAGACAAAAACCAGGGCAGCAATCACAGTAATCGTAGTCGGTTAGAAATGGGTTGGGTACACATGCACAGGTATATCAGAGACGCAAAGCCAAAATCCAGCGGGTGTAATCCCAACCGTAACCAGGGCAGCAATCATAGATCTCGAGGTCGGGCAGAAAAGGATCAAAAAACACAGATGCAACAATAAATCCAAAATTACAAAGCCAAAAATAGAAAGGTCGGACGTTCCAGTCAGAAAGGAATCACTGAGAGAACAAGGCGAGAGAACCGTGGCACAAGTAAACTGAGAGAAACGATCTGATGAGGTAGTGCTGAGAAAAGACTCCTAATATACACTCCAGGGGAATCACATGCTACACAGAACACAGGTGCTGGAAATGAGACTAATAACAGAGGGTGGAGCAAGAGGGAGAACCTAATCACATAAAATAGGCAAAAGCCAAAACGCGGACAGGGATCACGAGACAATCCTATAGACCAGTGGTTCCCAAAGTGGGGGGCGCGCCCGCTAGGGGGGCCGCAGAGCAATTGCAGGGGGGCGCGGGGTGCGGGAGTTCCGGACACCAACAGAAAATCATTTGCATACAGTCCATTCGCTGCCTAGAATTCTGCGATTACATCGTAAATGCCCGCCTTACTCTCAACATAACTGTTCGCCAAATCATTCATCTAGCCTGCCATTTTCATAAATAACTTATGAATGTAGTTGTTTAAATATTTGAAGCCGGTAATGTAGTCTCGCGATACCCAACTCGCCGCTTTTTATCCTGCACTGATCTGGCATATTGATAATAAAATGGTAAGTGACACCGAACAAAATCCGATGAATACAAAGCAGAAATAACCGAGATTGCGTCATCTTATTCTCGATAATATGAATGCTCTGTATGCCGACAGATTATTTTTATCTAGCCCACCAACTGAACGTTACAAACATATCGGCAGGTTCGGCAAGTGGTGTTCATGAATTTTTTTTCGTACTTCGCTGTCTTTCTGCATCATAGAAACATAATTTTAAGTAGACGGCTATACTCAGGCAGAGGAGTGTGATACTGCCTAATGATTTTATACTTTAAAAGAGATTTTGCATTATTAAATTTTCGTGTCCTTAATTGGAAAATAACTGTGGCCGTTTCCAAACGTGCCAATCATTTTTAATGTTCCCAGCTAGGCTGGACAAAAATCATCTGTGCAGAGCATTCATATTTTCTAGAATAAGCTGACGCGATCTCGGTTAACTTATTTAACTTAAAAGTGCGAGGCCAGTGAAGAGAGGAAAATGTAACTGTCTCGAGACACTCCTTCAGCGGTCCGCACAAGGTTGCTGATTGGCTGTATGCAAGTAAGTTTCTGTTGGTGTCCGGAAAATGCATAAATAGCAATGTTGTTGTATATTAAAAAAAATAAACCTGTTACACTAAACATAGTTACACAGTTAAGGTGCTTGAAAACAGTTACACTTAAAATAATTACACTGTGGTTGTTTGTTATTTTGCTATTTCCAATTCTAAAAGTAGCCTAGTTTTAGTTTATGACAATCTACAGTTTATGACCGTTTACTTACATTTTTTCCAAAAAGGTTGAGGTTTATATAAATTACAATGAGTGAAATAAACTGCAATGGTCTCTGAAAACAAAATGTGCGCAAAAATTTTTAATGTACCAAAGGGGGGCCCAGCAGAAAAAGTTTGGGAACCACTGCTATAGACAAACGTATGGCTCCAGTCAAGGAGTTCTAAAGTGCATAGATAATGAGCGAAAGGACAGCGTGAGCAGGTGTGGAGAATCCACAGAAACGCAGCAGAGAAGATTAGGGAGAGACAAGGGGCGGAGACTAGAACAGGGCAAGTGCTGAGAGCTTGTTAATCAATTAGTAAGTCCGACTATACAATCCCTAGTGCTCGTTTGTAAGTTAGTATTATATACAATGTTAGTTGGATTCGTAACTCTAGCAAAATAACAAACTGTTAGTATGGGTTAGTAAAATAGAAAAGCAAGGCGAAGGAAGTAAACGAGTTTGGAAGGAAGGCTGAAATGCAGAAACCATTAAATCACCTGAAGAGTGGCACGCAATACCGGGGCTGTGAGCAATGACAAGACAAGAGACCAGACAGGGGGAGACAGAGTGCAATGCATGGTAGAAAAGTAAAACATGGAACGGAAAAAAACTATGGTAAGCAGGAAAACATGGAAAACTAAACTAAGACAATACATAAATAAATCAAAGTAACCAAATCACAAGAATAGTCAGACATGCAAAAATGCAAATATAAAAATGGTAAACGGGTCATGTGCAGGGCAAAGCAGAGCAGAGACTTGGCGGACAGGCAGAATCACAACAATATCCAAGACTGTAGTCGAGTAACATCTTGAAAATAGTAAAGAATCATTTTCCTTCTCATAATATTATTGGCAGTGAATCTTTTCGTGCAACTAAATGTTTGTTTATATGTGGGAGTACACAACAAATTGAGAGAAGAAGAAAAGAGGCGATCATTGTCTTCATGTTATCCCCCCTGTCCTTTATCGAGGACAGTAATACCACTCTATTGTATGTCCCCCTGTCCTTTATCGAGGACAGTAATATGATAAAAGAGTACCAACAATCCCTCATTTTGTCTGTAGAGCAGCAGTGTTAATGGAAAAATGAAATAAAACATGAATTATCTGAATTCCCGGCAAGTGACACTTTCCCGGTAAGTATTCTTGCAATTTGCTTTTACCAAAGTTTGATGTACTGCCCAAACTGTCTTTTATCTAACTTTTGTAAGACACTCATAATAAAATAATATTAACATCTCTTATATTTTGACAGTGGCGATGATTTTACAGTTGTAAATCAAATGAAATAAGGATGGTCTGATTTATCTCCATTGAAACACATACATGTTATCCTTCAGTCACAATCTGAGTCGCTCGCTCCAGAGTCACAAACGTCATCATTAAATTCAGCCTTATCATCATCGTGCAACAAAGTCTGTTCGTGTTCAACCAAGTCATGCAAACCTCTTGGGAGTGCATGGGTATACCTCACTAGCACACATCTACGGTCTTCCAGTGTCCATCCATGGTTGGTGGGATCTGGGGGTGCATCCGGCTTGTCATAGTTTAGTTGAATGTAAATTTGGAAGTTTACTGGCATCACATGCAGATTGTGAGACTCTGGATCTGGTGGGATGCGGGACGCGGACGTGCGTTTCATCTGACCCACTTCAATGCTCTGGGCTCACCTGAAGTTTTACTGATTTTGTCATTATAGATGTGCCTATTAGTGAATGTTTGCTATCAAACGGAGTGACAAAATCATCAGCTGCAGAGACCTTTGCTCTGATGATGTAGCTGAAATATTAATCCCATTACACATCCACACTGGATCTGATACAACATCCGGCTTCTATGGATATGTGGAAAAACAGTTTATGACAAAGGAACAGAAACTCAGGAGACGCAATCATTAGAACGATGTTGGCAAAACACTTCCAGTGACAGACGAAGTGTTTCAGCCAATGGCCACATTCATATTGGTGAAAAGATGTCGGCTTCTGTGATGCTACATGAGCCCTATTACTCCTATAGTGTTAGCGCTGTGATGCTACACGAGCCCTATTACTCCAATAGTGTTAGCGCTGTGATGCTACATGAGCCCTATTCCTTCGATAGTGTTAGCGCTGTGATGCTACATGAGCCCTATTACTCCAATACTGTTAGTGCTGTGATGCTACATGAGCCCTATTACTCCTATAGTGTTAGCGCTGTGATGCTACATGAGCCCTATTACTCCTATAGTGTTAGCGCTGTGATGCTACATGAGCCCTATTACTCCTATAGTGTTAGAGCTGTGATGCTACATGAGCCCTATTACTCCTATAGTGTTAGCTCTGTGATGCTACATGAGCCCTATAACTCCGATAGTGTTAGTGCTGTGATGCTACATGAGCCCCATTCCTCCGATAGTGTTAGCGCTGTGATGCTACATGAGCCCTATTACTCCTATTGTGTCAGCGCTGTGATGCTACATGAGCCCTATTACTCCTATAGTGTTAGCGCTGTGATGCTACATGAGCCCTATTCCTTCGATAGTGTTAGCGCTGTGATGCTACATGAGCCCTATTACTCCAATACTGTTAGCGCTGTGATGCTACATGAGCCCTATTACTCCTATAGTGTTAGCGCTGTGATGCTACATGAGCCCTATAACTCCGATAGTGTTAGTGCTGTGATGCTACATGAGCCCTATTCCTCCGATAGTGTTAGCGCTGTGATGCTACATGAGCCCTATTACTCCTATTGTGTCAGCGCTGTGATGCTACATGAGCCCTATTACTCCTATAGTGTTAGCGCTGTGATGCTACATGAGCCCTATTCCTTCGATAGTGTTAGCGCTGTGATGCTACATGAGCCCTATTACTCCAATACTGTTAGCGCTGTGATGCTACATGAGCCCTATTACTCCTATAGTGTTAGCGCTGTGATGCTACATGAGCCCTATTACTCCTACAGTGTTAGCGTTGTGATGCTACATGAGCCCTATTACTCCGATAATGTTAGCGCTGTGATGCTACATGAGCCCTATTACTTCGATAATGTTAGTGCTGTGATGGTACATGAGCCCTTTTACTCCTATAGTGTTAGCGCTGTGATGCTACATGAGCCCTATTACTCCTATAGTGTTAGAGCTGTGATGCTACATGAGCCCTATTACTCCTATAGTGTTAGCGCTGTGATGCTACATGAGCCCTATTACTCCGATAGTGTTAGCGCTGTGATGCTACATGAGCCCTATTCCTCCGATAGTGTTAGCGCTGTGATGCTACATGAGCCCTATTACTTCTATAGTACTAGCGCTGTGGTGCTACATGAGCCCTATTACTCCTATAGTGTTAGCGCTGTGATGCTACATGAGCCCTATTACTCCTATTGTGTTAGCGCTGTGATGCTACATGAGCCCTATTACTCCTATAGTGTTAGCGCTGTGATGCTACATGAGCCCTATTACTCCGATAGTGTTAGCGCTGTGATGCTACATGAGCCCTATTATTCCTATAGTGTTAGAGCTGTGATGCTACATGAGCCTATTACTCCTATAGTGTTAGCGCTGTGATGCTACATGAGCCCTATAACTCCTATAGTGTTAGCGCTGTGATGCTACATGAGCCCTATTCCTCCGATAGTGTTAGTGCTGTGATGCTACATGAGCCCTATTACTCCTATAGTGTTAGCGCTGTGATGCTTCATGAGCCCTATAACTCCGATAGTGTTAGCGCTGTGATGCTACATGAGCCCTATTACTCCTATAGTGTTAGCGCTGTGATGCTACATGAGCCCTATAACTCCGATAGTGTTAGCGCTGTGATGCTACATGAGCCCTATTACTCCTATAGTGTTAGCGCTGTGATGCTACATGAGCCCTATCACACACATTAACAGCCCCCAGCCACATAAACATCTAAATGTTGCCATTTACCCCGCTCTCGGTCTCAAGCCCTTCACTCACTTCCTTTGTTCTTCTTGTTGCCACCAAATTACATGAATAAATAAAATAATAATAGATGATTATGTTATTGATTGAGAAAAAACACACACACACACAGTGTAACCTGTGAGTTTCCCCCCTCTGCAGTGTAATCCAAGGACTCGTCAGCCACCCCCTCCACCCCTGCGACCCGGTCCTCTCTTGGGGGCGGCAGCATTGTCTCTGAGCTGCTTCATATTTCCTGTTGCTTAACCTGCTTTAAATAAGACGCATTCGAGGGGCCTGATCACCGTTCCCTGCCACTCAGCACCGCGCAGCTTTGAACTCTGCGTGTGAAAAAACCGAAATCCTCCTCACCGGCCTCCGCCTTCCGCTCCACTCACACGCCACGCTAACCGACTCGCCATTCATCACTCCTCTCTGGCCTCATGTACTCACAGCCACTCTACACACCACACTGTGGCCAGCACAGGAGGCAGGGCCCGTAAGTATTGGGACACAGTGTGTGCTTCACAGCTGTGTACTGAGGCCATTAGCTCTAAAATAATTAACTTCAGGTTGAAGTATGAATAACAGCTTTAATTTATGTGAGAGAGACTGCAGACTGCTGAGCTCTATCACTATTCTGCCTATTTTAAGCAGCTCTGACATGTATTCATGACAAATATGTGATACGGCTCAATGGTCCTGAGACTCAGCTATAATTACATCCATAAAATGCAAAACAGAGAGACACTGCAGAACACACACACAGATAGTTACACAGACACACACCCACAAACAGACAAAAGCACAATGACAAGGACATGGTCGAGTAAGAACAAAAGCACGTACACACGCACAGACGCTAACACACACACACACACACACACACACACACACACACAAGAAAAGCTTCAGAAACACATTCAAATACAGACACACGCACGCACAAACATAGAAACACGGGCTCACAGAAACATACAAACACCCATGTAAAAAAAAAAGAAAAGAAAATATCACCAGAAAATATTTAATCCAGGGCTGGCAACCCCACAAAATACTGAATGCAGGGCACACACCTCCAAAAATACAGAATCCATGGTATACACCCCCAAAAAAAACTGAATCCTGGGCCTGCACCCCCAGAAAATACTGAATCCAGGGCAAGCAACCCAACAAAATACTGAATCCAGGGCCCGGACCCCCAGAAAATACTGAATCCGGGGCCTGCACCCACAGAAAATACAGAATCCATGGCCTGATTCCCCAGAATATACTGAATCCAGGCCCTGCACCCACAGAAAATACTGAATCCAGGGCCCTGAACCCCAGAAACAACTGGATCCAGGACCTGCACCCCCAAAAAATACTGAATTTAGGGCCCAAACCTCCAGCAAATACTGGATCCAGGCCCTGCACCCGCAGAAAATGCTGAATCCAGGGCCCGCGCCCCCAGAAAATACTGAATCCAGGGCTGGCAACCCTACAAAATACTCAATCCAGGGCCCACACCCCCGAAAATACTGAATCCATGGCATACACCCCAAAAAAATACTGAATCCTGGGCCTGCAACCCCAGAAAATACTGAATCCAGGGCCTGCAACCCCAGAAAATACTGAATCCAGGGTCTGCACGCCCAGAAAAAACTGAATCCTGGGCCTGCAACCCCAGAAAATACTGAATCCAGGGTCTGCACCCCCAGAAAATACTGAATCCAAGGCCTGCAACCCCAGAAAATACTGAATCCAGGGTCTGCACCACCAGAAAATACTGAATCCAGGGCCTGCAACCCCAGAAAATACTGAATCCAGGGCCTGCAACCCCAGAAAATACTGAATCCAGGGTCTGCACCACCAGAAAATACTGAATCCTGGGCCTGCAACCCCAGAAAATACTGAATCCAGGGCCTGCAACCCCAGAAAATACTGAATCCAGGGTCTGCACGCCCAGAAAAAACTGAATCCAAGGCCTGCAACCCCAGAAAATACTGAATCCAGGGTCTGCACCACCAGAAAATACTGAATCCAGGGCCTGCACCTACTGAATTCAGGGCCGGCACCCCCAGAAAATACCGCTTCCAGGGCCTGCACCCCCAAAAAATGCTAAATCCTGGGCCTGCATCCCCAGAAAGAACTGAATCCAGGATTCAGCCATTAACAAGCAACTTCAAAATCTGTCCTTTGTGACATCACAAAGTAAAACCCAGAATAATGACAGAACAGATTAACTGACTGAAGTTCATCAGTCCTTCTCCCTCCTGGGTGGGCAGTTCACAAGATCATGTCATAAAGAAACAGATTTTGAAAATTTTCAAATTTCTTGTTATGTCTAATCGGTTGGGCACCTGGGGACATGATCGGGGTCCTTTAAATTCAGCGTGCCTTGCCGAATTAAATCTAAAACAAATCAAGAGCATAAGCCGCAGCAATAAGAAAACAGCACTTTTAGCCACTTAATGAGTTCTGTTTCCTTTAGTGATTTACTAAGGCATTCTGGTCCGTCTGACTCATACCTGCAAGGTGTTAGCTGCATGGTGCTAGCCTTTATACACAGATCAACCTGTTTCTGTTGGCTGTAGATTAATGCGAGAGCATCATGCTTTCTCTTCGCAAGCCACTTCACAGCAAATCAGTCTCAGCTTACTCTCTCAAGACATTTACTTCTGACCGCGTTAGAAATTGCACACTTTGTGGGAAACGATAAGAACGAAATGACAGCACAAAAAGCTGGACAAGCCCTGGAGATCATCACTTAGCTCAGGAGCACTAGCTGCCCCTTCATAGTGTTAACACAGCAGCATCCTGAAAACAATTTACCAGTTTTAAAATTATTTCTACAAAGTGTTTTTGGCCGAAAATAAAGCCAGTCCTACACAGACATGTTTTTGTAACTGCTCCATTCATTAAGTGGATTATAACACCTTATGAGCTTTACATTTGAACATGACTCAGTGCCATAAACTAGAAACAAAACGTATAGTGTATGTTACATCTATTTTCATTCCACCATTTTGCTCATATTTTGGAAACAGAGTAAATATGTTTGCAGTCTCCTCTTTGGATCATTTAGGGCAAAATCTACAATACATTTGAGCTAAAATCTCTAAAGTGTTCATTCACCGAGCTCTGATGCTCATGTAACCTGATGTTACTCCAGTTTAATCCCTTAAGATGTGGGGTGATGAATATGTAATTGTAATTTTCTGTAATTCCAAAGTAAAAAAAAGCTTCCAGCGCTGGAAGGCAGTGGAGAGATAGAGGACTGACTAATAATTTTATGAAGAAAAATAAAAAAAAACACTGAAGGAGAATTGCTGCTCAGAAGAGTTAATCGTGGGCCTGCTGAGGACATTTTCCCCCAAAGCACAGAGAGCAAACACAGGATTTATCACCGTGTGTCGCGCACAGGCCTGCGCTGGGACATAAATATTGGTGGGATATTTTCTCTCAGTCCCCGGCCGCACTTAAATTGTGGGGCGTCAGAAGACAGCGATGGGACCCCTCTCCTGCTAACGACCCCCCACCCCCACGCGCCCTACACATCCTGGGTCTCATTCTACCTCCCCTTTATTCCCTCTGGGGCGGCTCCTCTTAAAGGGAAGGGGGGGCAGGGGTAGTTGTGGGATGTGGCGAGGGGGAAAGGTTCCTTGCCCGGTGGCATATTAAGTGTCCTGAGTCATCAGGGGGACTCCTGTCTCATTGTGGGCCAATTTGGGCTCCACCACACTGCCGCTCCACACAGCGACCGTTTCAAAGAGAGCAGGAGGGGACAGGCTGCTATTGGGGGAACACTGGGGGACCCCACGCTTCCCCCCTCTTTACTCAAGTGTCTCTCAGGACGGGCTGTCACTCAAACTTTGGGATGGGGGGGTATGATGATTCCATTTATGCTCAGTGGTCTGCGCAGCTGGAAGGGCGCTTTACAGGTGGGCACTACTTTGGACGCCAAACCACAGGCACGAAAAAGCCATTTTCACACACATTTTTATGTAAATTGCAGTCCACGTCGCTGTTTTATTAAGTAAATTTGTCATAGAATTGTTTAATCTCAGATGCATAACTAGAAATGACCTAAGTAGGCTTATATATATCTGAGATGTATGAATGAGTTAAGAGAAAACTGCAAAAAAAATACAAAACTCTACTTATCTTTAAGATGTGTATGATACAAATTAAATCCACTGTCATCACAAATAGTTTTACCTTAACAGTGAGGTCAATAATAGGCTAATAATAATAATAATGTGAGACATAATTTTAATTCTTGTTTTCACACAACTCATGAAGTGATCTTTTATTCTGAGAAAGTTGTGCAATTTGTTGTCAGTTTCGATTGGCTCTGGGGAAAGGAATGTGAGCGGAGGAAGGGATAGCAAAAAAGCCCGCCTTTTCCGCGTTTCCTTTGTTTTTGCGTTCCAAACCGCGCTGTATGGTCTACATACACTATTCTCACGACACACACACACTACTCACCACGAACGAACTCTTCCTGTTGCTTCTTCTTCTTCTTGTTTTCCTCAGAGGGTTTTTATGGCTGTTTACGTCGCGTTGCATCTTGGGCAGTTTATGTATGAATAGTGACCCACAAAATAATATCTGCCCGATCTAGTATAGCCTACATCCGGCAACTTCTCGCGGACACAAACTCACTCCCCACGCATAAGTGAACACCCTACCTCCTAAATATGATGTCATCGGTAGTGCGAGTAGTAGGCCTACGTTAGTGCGCAGTTTCGAACAGGGCCTTAAAAACGTCTTCATTTCTTCCGGCGGGAGTGAGACACGGAACTTTTGGCAAACTCGATCCACAAAACTCCTATGTCTTGCAAGAACAACAACAATAATAATAATGATAATAATAATAATAATAGAAAAAGTAACAATAATAAAGGAAACTCGATTCCCCTGTTTTTGCGAGGGACAACAAAACCTCTGACAGACAAAGATAGGTGTGCGCATCTTGCAATGTTTCACTTATTAACGACAAAGCACGGATCAAACGCTCAGCGGGACGGAGGCGGACCGAACACGCATCTGGTGTAATCCCGGGGTAATTTGGGGGTGATGCTGGTTGACAGCGCGGTTTCCGTAAAGAAGTAGCCGCTCTTCCTGCTGCCGAGGGGAGTGCTACCGCGCTATTTGCAGGCCGCACCGCTGGAGTGAAACTCTGCAGGAGAGAAGGAGGTAATAGGGCGGGAAGGAGACGCGAAGGACATGAACGAGCGTCTGATGGCGAATCCAGCTGAACAAACAAAAATACCCCCGCAACACTCCAGACCTGGGAGTTGGATGTGGGGGTGTGCAGGTCCACGGGAAGGTCAGATTCCTCACCATATCTAATTCAATTTCACAAACTTTAAAGAAAACATTGCGCTCGACTAAGTCCTTATACATGAGTAAGGTTTAGTTTATTAAAGAGCCAGCTCATTTCTTCTGCTCTGAGAACATTTTTAAATGAAATTGAATTCTACTACTGTCCTGGTACCGATATGGGATTGTAAGTCCGCTTTCTTTTGTAGACGCGGATGGAGACTCGGACGGTGGTCTGGTCACTTCTGCTAAAGACATTTGGGCTACGTTGAGGCCGACGGGGAGCCGCACAGACAGCGCTCACTTCTCAAAATAAACATTAGTCTTAAAAAGTTTGGCCCCCCGACCCCGGGCTGATCGCATTTCACTCTGGGTTGTAAACTTCATTTTTATCGCAGAGTTTCCCTTTCTTTCCGAAAACACACTGACATTGGAAGGAGATTGAATATCCAACTTTAACAGTTTCTTTTTCTTCGGGCTCGGGCCCTCTCGCGTCCTTACGGTGTGTTTTCTTGAGCAATGTGGACCAATTAAATTTCAAATAGAACTGTGTTTTATGCGCTCAGACCTAAATGGAAAAGAATGCGTTATTTCAGTTGGCGCAGAATTACGCTGTAAAGCAACACTGGCACTGGCGATGTTCCGCGCGCCTGATCAGGTCTGGCAAACTATCTCTTTTGAAAGACAGGTGTTAATTTCTGACTTGTTTTTTTTCAACTTTCGATAATATTCCCTTAAAGTGTGTGTGTGTGTGTGTGTCTGTGTGTGTGTGTCTGTGTGTGCGCGCACGTTTGTGCGGTGGATGGATCTCCCTCTTTATTAAATCAATAATCCGCTTTAAACTGGACTCTCGATTTTATTGATTGAATCGGAATTAAAAAGGTACCTCTGTGCTGGACAGGGACGAATGAACCGCAGGGGTTGCAGAACAGTGAACAGCGGTGGCTCAAAACATCCCTTAAAACTGATGATTAGGCTCTTCTTGCCCGTTTTTCATTCGTTTTTCTTGATAATTAAGTTTTACGACGACACGAGACATCCATTTGAGGTTAATTAAGCTGCTTCTTTTCAAGTGTCATGTTAGGACGATTAAATAATTCATCAATGAAGAAATTCCATCGCAAATGCCGTGCGCTTCATGATTGTTTAAGTGAAAGCGAAGAACACGAAGATTGACCTGTGTTCGATTCACGCGCAAATGAAGTGTTTTGTTTCTCGTCTGACCTTATAAGCGAGATTTGGCGGCATCTTTCAGTGCTGAATGTACAGGGAGTTGACGTACCATTAGGCTAATCAAGAATAATCATCATCTCACGAGGATGTATTCCCCCATTAATAATAGCCTATTATATTCCAGCTTTCTACACATGGTTACCCGCGAGCTGCAGTTATAGCGATGCAGTTAAACCTCTCCTCCTATTCCTGAAAACTTAGACGAACAGGTAGGCCTACTGAATTCTTTGCACTTTGCATAGACTGTATTTCTCTCTCTCTCTCTCTCTCTCTCATTGTGTGTGTGTGTGTGTGTGTGTTTGTGCGCGCGCGCTTGTTACGACAGCGCTCACTAGCTCTATGGCCACTTTGTCCGGAACCTAACACCGTTGCGCCTGCGCGGAGGGAATCAGGGTCTCTGCACGCCGGGAGCTGCAGCTGCGCCTCTCTATCAGGATAATAGCTCGGAGGTCACATGTTAAACCCTCTCCTGTTATTAGCGTTAATATTGCGGCGGTCCCACTGTGCTGCCAACAGTTTAGCTGTAGGCTAAACAGATCCAAGTAGTGGCTCACTCCAGGCCTAATGATCCGACTGAGGAGAGAAGGGAAAGATGGGGTGGATAGGTTGTCATGGAGATTATAATTATTATTGATAGAGCACAGGCCGCATCACATCTCATGAGCGCTTATTGAAAGAGTGGGAAAAACCAGAGAATGGCCATTACGCACAGCAGGTAAAGGGTGATGGATTACCTGCACCCGATTGGCCGTAACCGGACCGTTTTCTCTTGTCCTGTACAGACTCGACGCTCTATGTTTTCTCCTGTAGAAGCAGGTGTCAGTCAGTCCTCATCGTGTAAAACGCAAATGGAAGTCTGCTCCCAAAGTTATATTGTTCTTCCAGAGAAAGAAGGGCATCCTCTGTCTTTGCTTTATTTACACACGCGAAATTAATTAACCCGGTGGATCGTTGGACCACTGCAAAAACATCGGAATAATAAGGTCGTGGGGAGGGATTTGCAGGGGAAGGCGGGTGCTTCGGGAGACCGTTTGTTTATAACCGCCGCGTCAGCTCCTCCGGTGCTGTATGCGGCGTCTCGACACCCCGCCGGCGTCATTGAGTTGACTGAATGTGCAAAGCCTCGTCCTTCGGTTTGACCACGTCATAGGAAGTGAAAAATCGCGCTGTTTAAGGAGGAAGTTCAGGTGAAACGGATAGACATCCTTGGAAAGAGCGCAGCGAGTAGGGTAGTTAGGTGGAGGGTATCGGTTAAACAGGGCCTTTTCCCAAACTCTTAGAAAATCGGAACCAAAAAGAACCTGGTGAATCCGTACCTCCCGTTGTTCAGGGGTTGTTGATTGGGCTCAGAGTGATAGCTTTGACTCCTCACACCCGTAGAATGTCCCGCTAAGTACCAGAAGGTGCCCCTCTCCAGAGATGAGTAACTTTCTTTCATGGAATATGTCAATGAAAAATCAAACAGAACCAAATCGTGTTGCGGCCAGAATCGCATAATTCCATGAAATGCCAGCCTTGTAGCATCTTCAAAAACTGAACTAACGGTCCAATTTTTTGGACATTTAAAATTATAGGCTATTGTTTAAGAAAATAATTTTTAGAGATGGTTTCGTTTCGAACTATGGTGGGTCTTGCTATAGCAAGATAAAGGGCTAGTTAAAAACAATTCAGGCTGTGCAACCTTTCAATATCAGACAGAAAGAGTAAAGCACCACGTGAAATGCAGTATTTCGTGCAGTCAGATTTGGACCGTATGTTGGTGATTTAATACTGAACATTTTACTGTGACGTGCTTGTATTTTTCGAGCGGCAGGGCGACAATTAAATATTAGCTGTTGATGAGATTGAATTTGGCTATTTGAATTTACATTGCACTCGCGTGTTCTGTGCTTTAAGTCAAGTATGCTCGGTAATAATGAATACAATTTTCTGTTTTAAATGTAAATTATCTGTGCGATGTGGGAGTGGCATATTTTCTCTGGTAAAAAACAAAGAATAATAATAGGCTAATAATTAAAATAATAATAATAATAATTCTCTCTATTGAAGGTTGGGACCAGGGCTGCGTTTCCCGAAATCACAGATGCTAACTTTAATAGTTGGAACCACTGACTGTGAATGGAGGAACTGAGTAAGTTGCTAACTTAGTTAGCAACCACCCTTTTCGGAAACGCACCCCAGATTATTTCTCGCATATGCTGATATTCCCCATGTTTATTATTGAAATAAAAGGCACGCTCTGTGTAACATATACAGCAGCGATTTTCAACCTTACCCAGTGAGGTCAGCGTGGGCACAGGCTTTCATCCCAGCAATGAAGATACACACCTTGCCTAAACTTATCGAGGTCTTGAGCAGGGTTGATCAGTAGAAAAAGTTGGGCACCAACATAGCTGGAATGCTCTCCGGATTAAGCTGAAGACCCCTGCTGTATCTGATTCTCTGAGGCACATGTTGGGGCAGACGGCTGCCAGCTCACTTTGCTCTATTTTCGAGCTGCGACGCATATGATGTATTTTTATTAATGGTTATGATTTAGACAATATTATTAACGCCTGTTGAAACCGGTTAAAAAACAACAAACAAAACAGTGGAGGTGCATTTTTGTTGCTCAAGGAAGAAATTTACAAGCAAAAATGCGATTTTACGCAGGCGCCTGCGTAGGCGCAAGCAGTCATTTTCTGCGCGCGCATGAACGCGGGCTCAGAGTAAGGTTTATTTTTTCATTCACACAGAGGTAAATTATCATACGAAATAATCCAGGCTCCAGGTCAAAGCGGAGCGAGGCTGCCGGTCGGTCAATCTCAACACCTGTTGCTTCAAAAAAGTGTAATTCCGGGTTACTTCCTTGCGTAAAGATGCAATTACATAAGAAGCAAAATAAACGAAGGAATAAATTCCCGTAATAAGCTTAATGAAAATAAGAGGAAGGGTTCAACCCAGTGACGTGCCGTCGGACGTCAGTTAGGGGAGGCAGAATCTTCACCGTTAAACAAACGATAACACTATTATTTTTCTTGATCAGCAATATGAGGATTGATTGACTAATTTACAAATCTAAACGGCAGAATGACGCGCCATTTAAAATGCACTTAAAACTTAAATTGAACTTGAAATGCTTACGAGACAGCAAGTTTGTTCATATTTGCTTAGAGGAAGCTAACGCCATTAACAAATATTAAGACCTTTCGTATGAGGCATTCAGTGTGTGGTCAATATATTTACGATAGTATCTCCCCCTTAAACACGTATAGGCCTACTTTTTAAATGCCATTTTTAAAAATAGCCTAGGTAGTTTATTTTCAGTCTTCTTTCATAATCCGATACACAAATGATCAAAACTGCTTCCGTGCAGTCTCGAACCAAAGCATAAAGGTAAATCAATCTTTTTGTCACCATCACCTCTTAATCATTACAGACATAATTGACCAGAAAAAAAGGTCAAATTGACTGATTGACAATCAGGCATAGTATGTGAAAAAGGTTTACAAAATCTAGCAATAAAAAAGAAGTAACTGTCTACCCTGACCTTACGTACCTGGTACAACCCACGCCGAAAACAGAAAATCATAAGCAAATCTGATTTGTGTCCCGAAATATCCTTCTTCTTTTTGTTCTTCTTCTTCTTAAAACATTACAGTTATTATTATTATTATTATTATTATTATTATTATTATTATTATTATTATTATTATTATCATTATTATTATTATTTATAACGTTGTAGTTTTTATTATCGGTAATGGTTGCCATCAACGCTTACGACCAATGCATCCAACTTATGTCCGGTATGTCATTGAAATTGATACATTCATTTGCAGGCCGATTAAAACACTATTTCTTATGAAAACTATCATAAAAACTTGTTTAGATTGACAAATAAATATTGATATATAAACACGTTATTTGTACAGTAAACCCTTATAGCCACTATTTAAATTTCTTTAATTTACCGAAGAATTATACGCAAACATTTTCCTTTCGCCTTGAATGAGATACAACAAAAGTTGAAGAGGCCAATGCTGAATAATTATTCAATAAAAATAAATAAATTTACAGTCATACAGGCAGCATTTGAAGCCAACTGCTTGCCAGCCTTTGGTCTTTTGTTTCAAATAAGCTGCATGCTGTCAGACATTCGACCTAAGGCCAGACCAATTCACGGAGGCAAAATATTTTATTCTATCATTATTTGTTAGAGTGTACTTGCGCGCTGGGAGTTCTTTTAATGCGTATGAAATTTGATGTGACCCGCTTACAATGCTCTACATGGTGCGGAAGTGATATTTCGCGGTGAGTCGACCTTCATAGCTCAAGTCTTTTGAGGGAAAGGACTGACAGGTTGTAATCTTTGGGGACAAGCTAACTCGACAAAGCGGGCGCAGCAATATGCTTATTATTTTACGCGCGGGGAAAAATGCAAAAAGACAAAGAAATGAGAGAGAACCCCTGTCACGTACCACTAAGTTTTAATTATGAATAAAATAGTATTATTCTTTTAATCAAATCAGAACCCCGCACTCTCTTCTTGCGCTCAAGATTTTCTTTTAAATCTTGAAAAAAAAAACAAGACAATTTCAACAGAACAACAACAACAACAATAATAATAATAATAATTACTATTATTATTGTTATTATTATTATTATTATTATTATTAAGAAAAAAAAGATTAAATACTCGCAGTGACAATAAATTATCATTTTTTAAATTTTATTATCATATTGAGCTGCTGTTGTTACTTTATTATTATGAGGGAGAAACATGATGCTGATATCGACGGTTGGCCAATTAATCATATATCATATACAGAGGAGTTATTTACATCATATACCATATACAGAGGAGCTGCCGTGTCTTAGGTTTCACAGTCATAAATATTCAAACTATTAGAATCAAATATTATCTGCTTATTACTTTTGGTGGGAATTAAGGCAAAAAACACTGGTAAAGGTAAACACTGTGTAGTTTAAGGAAAAGCGTTCAAATAATAACAGTATAATAACAATATAACAATAATAATAATAATAGTAATAATTAATTAATAAATAATAATAATTGTAATAATAATAAAATAATAAGGAAAAGTATGCCATTTCTTTCTTTCTTGTTTCCTTTATAGGACCCAAAGGTCTGCAAGTTACTCAGGCCTCTAGTTTTAGTTAGTGTTAAGATTTTAGTTTCATTATCACAATAGAACTAAATAACCTTACTAAAAATATTCACAAATCCTCCTGTTCCAAACTTTAAGATCTCACAGCTGGTGACAGTTTGATCCTGGTAAAGATTACCGTAACTGAAAAATGGGATATGGGCGGTCACAGAGGAAATACGATTTCCTGTAATCCCTTGTCCACGCGCTAAATCGGAGTGACAGAATGCTCGAGCCGACTTGTTGCAAGGTGACACATGTACGGCCACGAAGCATATAATTAAAATAGGGAGAAATTGAAGAAATAGCGAGTGGTAGCTATATTTCCCCCGGGCCATCAATATCTTCCATTTTGATGTACCCGTGCTCTGCATAAATGAATAATTTGTCAGAATACATGGCCTGGTGTTTACCAGCAAACATCCCGGTGTTAATTGAACTCCAGTAGAGTTTATATGAGACCAACTGGTCTCATATAAACTCTACTGGAGTTCAACTAACACTGGGTTTTTTGCTGCACGCTTTAGGGGGTAGCTTATTTGGTTAACTTGATTTAGTAATCTGCTGAATTTATGAAAGTCCTACATTTTGAAAGTTAGTCAGCATATTGTCAGAGAGCCCATTCATTCTTTGTTTTAATTCCTGGTTCCCATAGCGAAATCGTGTGGTTTTACTGGGTGCAAAAACAACTACAGTGTAGAAACAACTAGCGAAATTGATATGTTAAACTTCATGCTCCAATTCCAGCTCATTTAATTAATGTGGAAAAATGAGACGTTGTTATTCTGCCACCTTAATTTGGTTAATGTGACGAGGGACGAGGAAGGGCAATGGACAGGAAACCAATAATCGAAAGTACAGGCGAGCCGCGCGAAGAGGACCCGTCGAGGTGGCTCGAGGTCAAGGGGGATGGAGGCAGAATGTTTTCTCCTCGTGCTGCTGAAGTTAGCTCTGCAATCGGGAAATATTTATTTATACAGATGTGTAACGCGGTATCTATTTATAATGTTTATCTATTTACAATGTTGCTGATGGTATGAAACAGGCCCGCGGAGAGAAATGAAGGCTCTATTTCTCAGACTTGCTTCGGTTAATCTTTGGGTGGTCCTTCCACGATCCGCAGAACGCGCCAGCGTGCAGAACACGAATACCCTAAAACGTGCCATTTGTAGGAGCGGAGAGAGTGTGTACGTTGTTGCCTGTGCCCAAGATGAAACCACAACACAGTTATTACCAGATAGCCAAAACGTGGCTGTGATGAGGGGGTCCGTCGTGTAATCGGTAGTAGCTAATTTTGAATAAGAGAGCAATGAATTTTTTTAGGAAAACGGCGATCATTATTTCACAGACTGCTTGTGTATTTATAGAAATTCTGTTTGTGTTGACCTGTGTATTCACTGTACTTAAAGTCAGAACTCGGAGAAGCCGTACAAAAATTCAGATATTCATTTCTCCGATTTTTGTGCTATTTTTAATGTGACAAACGCAATGTGTGTGTGTGTGTGTCTGCGAGAGTGCGTGCGTGCGTTTGTGTGTGAAGCCGACAAATTACAACGGCCACTTCGACCACGCGGGCCTCCCATGGAGACAGCATGCGCCAAACTGTTTGCAATTTGATACGGGAACATCTTTAAAGCATTTTTTTAAGTGATAGTAGCCTAAACGAGATTATTATTATTATTATTATTATTATTATTATTATTATTATCATCATCATCATCACAGTTGTTGTTGCGCAGGTATTTCAATGCATATTGTCTACAAATAATCAGTAACATTTGTCATTTTACATTACATGTCGCCGTTCGACAAATGTTTAATTTCAGGCGGCCAAGCGTATCCTTCACCGCGCGCCTCTCTTTCTGTTCTGTTGCACTCGGTGCCATTTTCCGGACTAGGGCTCGCCAGGCCTATTTCAGGGGGGCTTCAGCCAGACCCTTCACGTAAAGCGGCCTCCCAGCCCATAAATTTCAAGTAACGTCCCCGTTTCTGGTTTCTGAAGTTCCTGTAAATCGCGCTATCGCAATTCACTTTCATATTCTCACATGAAAGTGTTAAGCAGAGCTCGAAATGGAGCTCACAACCTACCCTGCACCACTGCTGGTTAAGCTCCGACGAAATCCAAACGGTGAACAATTAGTTTGTTTTTCAGGCTAAGCTATATATATATATATATATATTCAGTTATTTAAGTGTTTATTTAATTTTGCGGTGATCAATGGGAAAGCGAACTTGGCTTCTGTACGTGAGCAGTACGCGTCAGATTGTTTTACTACAGCTTAAGACTCTAAAAGAGAAGAGTCCTTCATTATAAGCTTTATTTAAACAGGAAGTCACATAGAGATTAAAACCTCATTTACAAGTGAGTCTTGGCCAATATAGGATCAAATTTCTACGTAGAATATTTTTAGACACACCTCTACATTCTTTGTTTTCTATTCTGCATTTTACCTACTGTCAATTTAAAATATTTAACATTCAAATCTATAATTTGAAAATGAAAGGCATTCAATCCCTATAATGGTTTTCAAAAACTATTGTTTTTCTCTCTGCAGAATGATTTGTACCCAGTGTACAGTGGTCAGTCATGCAGAGCAGCATTAATGACGCACGAGCTGCGATACGCTCCCTTTTGTACTCTGGACCCTCGAGCGACTTCAAAACATGCAACAAACCTTTGGTGCAACTTCGTTCTCCAAGACAACACCGTTAAGTAGCCTGACATTTTCCAAATGGCATCTCAAGTAATCAAAGTGCCTCGCTTCAAAGCTACTGTAGGTGAATATTGATATAAAGGCCGACTCCTCGTTTATTATAGACCATTTAATCATTATTTTAAAATTATATCAAACTCTTGCTCTCCTATCATTCGTGGCGAGGCCTTCACCAAACTGGATCAACATTAAACCGGAAGACTAAAATCAAAGTTCACATGATAACTTCTCTGCTCCTGTAGTTCTTTTTTTCGCCCTTAATCTGGCCTTCTTATTTTAAAACATCAGACATACTTAATTATTTCAACTCCGAAGTAAAGAGGATCATCGACTGTCAATTGTATTGTATTGCGACCAACGAAAGTTTGGCGAGAGAAGGAGAAAATCAAGCCTAATTTTTGCGCGCGCATCAAAGGATTTTCGGGTACTAGGGGGCAAAGGGGCGTAGGGCCGACAGCCCTCCCACCTTCAATACCTAATAATCAGCTGTCAGAAACACCCCACACAGTCATTTAACAATTTGCACACACGGCTGTGGTAAATAAAAGGAGCTTTATGTCTCCTTTCAGCGGCAGAACATTTGCTTGACCAACTCCAAAATGGATTCATCGGCGTGTTTTCTGCAGCGCGGCGAGGTCCCGCTGTCTCTTTTGTGCGTGTCCTGAGACAACACGGGCCACATGAAAGCGGACAACCGAACCGCCTTGTAAGGAGATCGGCTTTCAGAGGCAAATGTGTGTGGCTCGTCTCGCTGGGGGACCGCTTGCTGGGTGTCCATTCAGGCCCTGGGGAGAGGGTCTTTGCAGACAACATCAACAAACCGGCAAAAATCCGCATTATGAGGATTAGGATCCAGGTTTTTTTTTAATGCTGCCACAAATTAGCAACCAAACCCCCCGAGGTCGTGGGTATCTAATGTAGAACCCTGACATTCAATGACACGTTTCCAAGCACGGCTGTTCCATTCATTTGGCCCTTTGTCATGAAAACCGAACCCCGTCTATTACTGTCGCCCCGCTTGCCGCGGAGAACTGCGCGCGCGATGAGTTGAGAAAATATTGTTGGAAACTTGGAGCCTAATAAGTAAAGTCATCCATTTACAGCTGTCATTATTGTTTTTGTGTATGAGTGTCGTGCATCACGTCAAGGTTTGCTAATTGCATAAAAAAGTTTAATAAGTACTCCTGCATTTAGTGACTTAACCCGAAATAAACTAACAGGCTATTTGATTCGTTCGATTTGTAATCCCTGGTAGTCAGGATGGCCTTTCAAGAGTGCCCTGCATTACGCGGAAGTGTATGACATAAACACTTTAGGATGAAAATAATTTCACACAAACCCAGCGTGCATGAAGCCCCAATGCAAACAAATAAACATGACACAGAATAGACTAGGCTACATCATATTCCTACGGTGGGTATCACTGATTTAGGAAACATTGTCCCCATCCAAAAAGCGAGTGAAACACAGGCCTGAACAGTTTCAACCGAATCTTTAAATGGTAAAGATGAATTAGTTTTGAATAGTTTAATTAAGGAAGTACATAGACTGTTTCTAGTGATAACCATAACTTTATGAATAGGGGTTAAGGATTAACACCCTACTCATGTAGGACAGCGGACGTATCAATCGCTGTGATTTCGCACTTCAATAACGTATCGAAAACATGATTTAAAACTCACATACATTTATTTTTTCCCGACTTTACAACAGAAATGACCTTTAACGTTCTTCATCTGTCTTTCTTTACATATAACAGCATTTTCACAGATTATTTCCAATGAAATAGATACGAACGTATGCACAACAATTGAAAAGAATGAGAGGTAATGCGCATTACACCAAAACCACGAACATGTCTATTTACCACATAAAATAATAATAATTACAAATTCATTAAAACATCGCCGTAAAGAGAAAAGGGCGGATAGTGGGAAACGTCATTGTCTATATTTACAACCCCACTGTTTCCGGCAATGTGCTTCAAAAACAATTTTAAACCTGAGTTTTAGGCCTCGGTCTGAACAGTGCTTTTTCCACAAACTCAACAAAATTTATAAAACGATATTAATAATAATCTTAAATGCCTAATTGACAAACGTCAAAAACAATTCCAAGTGAGCGAGGTGTTTAACCATTTAAACTACATTCTCTTTAGAAAACAGTCTGTCCTGGGTGAATATGGGGTCGAAGGATAGCGCCCCAGGGGTAGGCCCGAGTGCGTTCTCACGTAGTGACTTTAATGGGTCTTTCCCTTCTGCTTTATACATATTTACATGTCATAAATATATTTCTTCACGGAAGTTCTCTTTTTCCGTTGGACTACGTCTAAGAAAGCACCGGGAAGAATGAATGTTTCTAGTGCCGTAAAGAATGTGTATCCTACCTTCGCACATGTTGAACAACAACAACAACAACAACAAAAAACCTAAATGGCGTTTAGAGGATGACTGTGCTTTTTGTTTGGTGAATAATTAGAAGTGACAGCCGCGTAGGTTTGTAGTTTTGCTGGAGTAAGTTTGTGCTCCTGTCGATTGCAGCAGTGTTTCCTGCGACAGATTCAAGTGGTTGGAGGCCGAGGCGATCGTGGGGGTGAGCATGGCGAGAATCTGAGCCTGGCTGCTCGGCTGTGCGGGGAAAGGTGACGCGGGAGCGCTGTTTCCCCCGATGATATTGTCTATGGAAAACGAAGGCCGACTTTGTGCGTTGGCGTCCGCCTTAAGGGGCGCGAGGCTGGGCAGAGTCGGACTGAGCTGCGGGTAGAAAGGCTTCCTCAGTTCGGCTCCTAAGAGCGAGGGGAGGGAGTGCGGCGCCGGGAAGAGCGAGGTCGGGGGAGGGAGCGCACACTGTGCGTTCTGGAAAGGGAAGGCGCCCCCCGAATGGTGCGACGGGTATGGATGATGAGCATGGAAATTCTGCAGCTGAAGGCCATAGCTGTAGCCGTAGGGTCCATAAGAAAACCCCGGCAAAAATGCTCCAGGGTCCCTGAGGATCTCGTTTGACTGGTGCCTTTTGAAACGCTTTCTCCGCCGCAGAAAGCTCCCGTTGTCGAACATATCGGCTGACTCCGGATCCAGGGTCCAGTAGTTACCTTTTCCCGGGTTGCCAGGCTCCCGCGGGATTTTCACGAAGCAGTCATTGAGCGACAGGTTGTGGCGGATGGAGTTCTGCCAGGCAGGGAACTTCTCCCGGTAGTACGGGAACCTGTTGCTGATAAACTCGCATATCTCGCTCAGCGTCAGTCGCTTCTTGGGGCTCTGCAGAATTGCCATGGTGATTAAAGCGATGTAGGAGTAAGGGGGCTTCACCAATGCGTTTTTCCCCGATTTTTCCGCCCCAATTGACCCTCCCCCGGCGTCTGCCCCCATCCCCATTTGGTCAGTCGGGCACTCGGAGCTGCTCAGACCGGGGGAAGATGAGCTCTCACCTGCGTTCTGGGACAGGTTGTCGTCCGAGTCATTGTCCAAGTGGAAGTCGTGGTGGTGGTGATGTAGGTATTTCCCGTCTTTGCCCACAGCGATATCACCACCAACTACATCTATGTCCACATCATCGGACAGTGCAGAGTTGTCGGACATATCCGTGCCTAGAGTCATTCTTGGAAGGTCCGTCTGTCGCGAGCTCTTACCTTCCGTGACGAGTTGATGCAGCGGCTGCAATACTCCGCAAGCTGTGTGTTTGTGTCGGAGAGTCCAAAAAACACGCGGCCACTTTCATTCGCTTCTGAATACTCCCGGGTTTGTGTCCAAGAAGCAAAATACGTCCCTTACCGTATGCAATCGAAAGTGAAGTCATGAAGATTAGTGCAACAAACGCTTCAGCTGTGAACACGGCAGCCGCGACAGCGAGACATGAGAGCGGCGCTATGCGCAAACGGAGATTCTCTGGCGGTTGAAGTGATTAAGAGCGCTAAGTTCTGATGAGAAAAAAGTTTTAAATTCAATGCAATATCTTTAAATTCGTTAAATCTCATTAATTTTGAGACATTTTCCCTCAGACGTCTCGATTTAATCATCTGTATTCAATTATATTTTTGTCTTGGGATATCATAACGGCTATACATGCTGGCTACTAGTATGTTCATTTTATGCACACGGACATAGCACCCGTGTGCCGTGCGAGCCGACCAATCCCTCCCCTCGCGGTTCTCTTAAAGTATTTATTTAAGCTAGGCTATCACGTGGCTGTGGTGTCACTTCTGTCAGGAAGTTGTCTAGGCAGTAAGAGAGGAAAAGGAGATTAAGAAAACGTACTTTTACTCAACAAACGAAAGTCTCTCTCGATCAGCAACGCTGCCTTCCAATTGCTTTTTCAATAAACTGTATGTATTATTTAATTATGAACAGAAAATGTGAAAATGTACGTTGTTTGCCAAACGTGACGTATAGAGGTGATTATGCTAAGTGTGTGACGTGTTTAGGCGCTTTTAGTGTCGGCCGCTGGCCTAATTTTATAGCTGTTAAATCCACTATGGAAGGTCTGATATTGTGATTTCCAACGGCCCCATTCTTTGGAATTACCCTTTATAGAATTATTGAAATATTAATATGATTTTATTTTTTTTAACCAACTCATTTAAGCAACTCGTATTGTCGCTAAACTTTAACTTAATTGCACGAAAACTGCACTTCATTTCTAATTGGCCATAAGGCTACTGTAGCCTATATCAGAGCATTGGGAATAAGATCTGAGTGAACGTTTTCATGGGCTAATTACCAGGCTTATAGGCTTGTAATTTGTATAGCCTACTATTTCCAACGGGGAAACTGACGTTGAGGGTAGCGTAGCTATACCTGTAAAGAAACCCACATCTGTTTTGTCGTGCTCTGTTGCTCTTACGATGGAACATTCGGATACGTGTAGATAGGCCTATCCAATTTACAGAGCAGGAATTAAATTAAAATGAACTAAACTCTTGAATATTTTACTCCTTGATTTAACGCATCAAATGAAAATTGCAATTCATGTGATTGAAATGTCTAAATAATTAGGCCTATGTCAGTAATTATTTGTAATCGCAAAAAATTCAGGACCGAATAGATGTTCCAGGATAGGATGCGTCTTAAAGTAAAACCATTTGCTCTTCAAACTTGTTCATTTAATGGGAAGGATTTTACTTTTAATTGAGCGATTGGCCTGCACCTGAAGTTCGTCGCTGTTTCATATTTATGTTTATATATATAATATATATTATATATGTTTATGTATATATATATAATTGAGCCCTTTATTATTCAAGGTTTTTGCAGCGAATATAGGCTTAAACGGTCACAACAAATATCGATATTGCGCTCTTCTCTCGTTCTGCCGTTTTCGCCGACAGGGATGCATTGAACTTCATGTTCTGAGAAGCACATTCGCTCCTGTGATGAATGCGGGCATTTTTAGTCGCATTTCTGTCGCTGTTTTGTTATTGTTTCTGACTCATAAAAAACCGTTTCTGTAAAAACACTCGTCACATTCACACGCGCACGCACGAACACACAGAGTGAGAAAAAGAGAGGGAAACATACGACAGAATAATAATAATAATAATATGAATAATAATATGAATAATTATAATAATTATTATTATTGTTATCATTATTATTATTAGTATTATTATTAAGTGTACGAAGAAGAAATACATGCTGTGAAAATAAATAATCAGGAAAATAATCAATTTTCCATGCTGCAGGAACTAGTCCAGAGTGCCGAGATCGGCAGTAACGGGTCATAATGAGAAAAAAACAAAACACAAAATATTTGTATTTTA
The DNA here is from genome assembly GCA_029721435.1 of Gymnothorax reevesii. Classification (NCBI taxonomy): domain Eukaryota; kingdom Metazoa; phylum Chordata; class Actinopteri; order Anguilliformes; family Muraenidae; genus Gymnothorax; species Gymnothorax reevesii. The sequence goes on from CM056575.1 coordinate 161,741,103, forward strand.
CAATAACAGTTGTGGCATAAGTGAAACTTATACATTCACCGGATTACAGTGGTTTGTATTGTTTATTTATTTATTTATGGAGTGCAGCGTACACCAGTACCGCGTACAGTATAATTTAGGCCTGTCCTCCTCACCACGCGACACATTAATTCATTCTGTAATTTATCTTGACCAACAGACATCACATGATTTTTTTTTTTAATTTGGCGTTTCACCGTTTCTGCTATTAAGCAAATTTATATATCAATATTGACATATTAGGCTCTCTATAATGCCTGTGCGTTGTATTAACTTATCCTTGGTTAGCATGCTGATCATTCGAATGAGTCATCGATTTCCCCACCCGTTTTTCTGGAACCGTAGAATTTTGAATAGGCTATCCGATCATGTATTCAGTTATAAACAGAGCCTCCACTTACATTCGTCACGGTATTAATGCCACGCTATACAACTTTGATATAAGGCTACTTACCTTCAATAATTAAAAAATCGGTGGTTGACATGATTCCCAAGTTAATGTCAATATAATGTCAGTTTTCATTCAACTGATCGTCGGTCTGTGCCATGAATGGAGACAAACTTACGTCTATGATATTTGTGCATCTCTAGGAAAACGCGTTTAGTAGTGCAAAAACAAAGTAGCCCAATCGGAGATAACATTCAAAATAAATAAAAAGAATCAGAACTCAACACGTATTAGGTGCAGGACCTGTTTCCTACGCATATTAATATATTTATTACTCGTGAAAATGATACATTGTCAAATTAAACAATTTTGATCAGAATGCGCAAATACGAAAGCGTACATAAGATTTTCTAAAGCAAGCGAATCAAGTTCACTAAAAAATCACTAGCAAGACAAATCGTGATGTGAAAAATTATCAATTCTGACATGCAAACTCATTCTGTCGCTTTACGATGCAGAGAAATTCCACTTGCTGTAGATCTATCGGTCATTTTTCCTCCAAAATCATTTCTCACGGGTTTCATGTTTACCGAGTCATCCACTCATAACACCATCAATCTACATTGTTTGAATAATTCGCATACACTCAAGGACACACAGGCTCATATAGGCCCACTACATAAAACACTGGCGCATTCCTCTTCAACCTGCTCCAATTTGTCTTCGTCACAGATAGTGGATCGGCAATACGAGATCCGCAAAGTTTGCGAGTGCCTGTACTGCTCGCAAAATAAATGATGACTTCGTAACCCATTAGGGAGCAAAAACTAGCTTGCTCTGCAATAGCCTTCAATCGGCACTCAGCCCTCGCCGGATCTGACAGCAGGCGCATTAGGAACGACGAAGTGCAAAATGAATTTTCAGGATGTCTTAACAAACCTGGGGACAAATCCAGGTCTTGGACGCTGTTTACTTCCCCGACGCACTTCTTTCTGTGAATCCTTTACAGTCTTGAATTCTACAAAGCCAACTCGGTCATGAAATATACGGTCTAGTCACTTATTGATGCAAAACAACAAATCCAGAAAAAAAACAATGAGCTTTTTGTGTGGAGGTAAACAGCTGACTGTATCCATCAAAAATAGGACATGCAATGAAGTGTAGTCCAGAAACAGCGATGAAGTGTAGTCCAGAAATTATCTCAAACACTTGGGCGGATTGGCAATGTGCAATTTTTAAGAATAACTTCACTAATAATAGGCCTAAATGATCTGAAACCATTCTTATTAGCCTCTGATAAGAAGGCTTATTAGCCTCTATTTCGAAGTGATCGAGTTAATGTGGCCTCTGGTAGGCTCCACTGAGTTTTTGCTGAGGACACGCTTAGCCTTCGCTGCCCGAACCTAATAGGCCAACCTCCTGCTATGTCTCCGAGGTAGCCGGGAAACAGCGAACCGTGCCTGCGAGATTTGCGGCCTAGCGGCTGGAGAAAGTAGGTTATCGGAGCCGTCCATCTCGTCCTTTCACTCAGAGTTTTCTTTAACGACACGTTCGCTCACTCAAGCCACTAAGCCCCTCTCCTTTCCCCAGTCTTCGCTGAGTCGTCAGCTGGCAGCGGTCGCATAACTCACTTCACCGAGCCAAAGATCCTGACAGCTGCCCGGGAGCACGGCCAAATCTCCATGTCACGGTTTATTTCGCAGCCTTTTACGCCTGCAAACATCTTGTAAATCTGGATAAGATGTATCTAATATTAATCCCGGATAGTATTAAATAATGGGCTAATAGATTAAGTATCGCTTCATAAGCTTCTGTTCTAGTTGAGCTTATGCTACATGTACTACAAACTATGGTGCCCCCCCCCCAAAAAAGGAATTGGATAGCAAGTTTTGCTCAGTGATCAGACACTAGGTAACTGCTGAGGCTGTAGGCAGGTTAAGTATCGAGCCCAGGGGCCAGTAGTGGTGAGTATGAATGCTCAGTGTGTCATTCTCTGATCGCAGAAAAACTACCAAAGAATTTGTTCATTGTCAGAAACACGCAAAATAAATAATACAAAATTACCATAAATATAGCCATTCCTTCTATAAAGATATGAAGCGGTGCATACTGCGGGTCTACGTGCGGCTGAAAACAGAAGTTGTTTTTCAGGAGAAGAAGACAGCAGCAGTAAGAATCGACCTATCTGTTAATCTTTCTGTGTCATGGTTTCCCCATCTAGTGGCTAAAAAGGGTAATTGAGTTTTTGACCGCACGAGCAGTGTTTTCCCTTTGTTTTGGGTTAACTGGCCGGATTTCCCTTAGTAGCCAATGAAATCCTTTTTACTGTGACTATATTGTGTATATCTAATTCTTCTTATTCCTCTTCACTATTATTACCTCCGGCAAGGTGATTATGCTTTCACCGGTTTGTTCGTCTGTCCGTCTGTCTGTCTGTTAACAGGTAATTCAAAAAGTTAATAACGGCTTGGCACAAAATTTGGTTGGATGATTGGTCGTAGCTCAAGGATGAGTTGGTACAGTTTTGGAAGTGATCCAGAACATATTTTGGATTCTGTATTCAGAATAATTATAATACATTTGTCCAACGCCAGTCTATGTGATATTTCTGACCGGATAACTCAAGAAGCTTTGAAGAATTTGGCACGGAAATTATCAGGATGATGGGTGGTAATCCGTGGAAGAGTTGATTTACTTTGGAAGCGATTTGGAACATATTATTTAACCAAAAGAACAGATAATGTGGCATGGCGGAGATATGGGCTCTACTGAGCGCCCTCTGATCATTATTATTATTATAATAAGTCGTTGTACCAGTAGCAGTATTAGTAGTAGTAGTAGCTGTGGCAGTAATAGTAGTATAGTAAATGTAGTAATAGTAGTAGTAGTACAGTAGTAGTAGTATTAGCAGCAGTAGTGGTAGTGCTGTAGTAGTAGTAGCAGTAATAGTAGCAGTAGTAGTTGTAGCAGTAATGGAGGTATAGTAGTAGTAGCAGTAGTAGTATAGTAGTCGTAGTAGTGGTGGCAGTATTATAGTAGCAGTAGTAGTTGTAGCATTAATGGTAGTATAGTAGTAGTACCAGTAGCAGTATAGTAGTCATAGTAGCAGTAGCAATATTGTAGTAGCAGTAGTAGTTGTAACAGTAATGGTAGTATAGTAGTAGTAGCAGTAGTAGTATAGTAGTCATAGTAGCAGTAGCAGTATTGTAGTAGCAGTAGTAGTTTTAGCATTAATGGTAGTATAGTAGTAGTAGCAGTAGCAGTATTGTAGTAGCAGTAGTAGTTGTAGCAGTAATGGTAGTATAGTAGTAGTAGCAGTAGTATAGCAGTCATAGTAACGGTAGCAGTATTGTAGTAGCAGTAGTAGTTTTAGCATTAATGGTAGTTTAGCAGTAGTAGCAATAGTAGCATAGTAGTCATAGTAGCAGTAGCAGTATTGTAGTAGCTGTAGTAGTAGCAGTAATGGTAGTATAGTAGTAGTAGCAGTTGTATACTAGTCATAGTAGCAGTATTGTAGTAGCAGTAGTAGTTGTGGCATTAATGGTAGTATAGTAGTAGTAGCAGTAGTAGTATAGTAGTCATAGTAGCAGTAGCAGTATTGTAGTAGCAGTAGTAGTTTTAGCATTAATGGTAGTATAGTAGTAGTAGCAGTAGCAGTATTGTAGTAGCAGTAGTAGTTGTAGCAGTAATGGTAGTATAGTAGTAGTAGCAGTAGTAGTAGTATAGCAGTCATAGTAACGGTAGCAGTATTGTAGTAGCAGTAGTAGTTTTAGCATTAATGGTAGTTTAGCAGTAGTAGCAGTAGTAGCATAGTAGTCATAGTAGCAGTAGCAGTATTGTAGTAGCTGTAGTAGTAGCAGTAATGGTAGTATAGTAGTAGTAGCAGTTGTATACTAGTCATAGTAGCAGTATTGCAGTAGCAGTAGTAGTTGTGGCATTAATGGTAGTATAGTAGTAGTAGCAGTTGTAGTATAGTAGTCATAGTAGCAGTAGCAGTATTGTAGAAGCAGTGGTAGTTGTAGCAGTAATGGTAGTATAGTAGCAGTAGTAGTATAGTAGTCATAGTAGCAGTTGCAATATTGTTGTAGCAGTAGTAGTTGTAGCAGTAATGGTAGTATAGTAGCAGTAGTAGTATAGTAGTCATAGTAGCAGTTGCAATATTGTTGTAGCAGTGGTAGTTGTAGCAGTAATGGTAGTATAGTAGCAGTAGTAGTATAGTAGTCATAGTAGCAGTTGCAATATTGTTGTAGCAGTAGTAGTTGTAGCAGTAATAGTAGTATAGTAGGAGTAGCAGTGGTAGTACAATAGTTGTAGTAGCAGTAGCAGTATTGTAGTAGCAGTAGTAGTTGTAGCAGTAATGGTAGTATAGTAGTAGCAGCAGTAGTAGTTTTAGCAGTAATGGTAATATAGTAGTAGTAGCAGTAGTAGTTGTAGCAGTAAAGGTAGTATAGTAGTAGTAGTAATGATATAGTGGTAGTACTAGTAGTGCTATTGTTATTACAGCAAATATACTTGCTGCTGTTGTATAATTATCAATCTCAAATATGGGCAGTGAAAATGAATGGTGTTTGGCTACAGCTGTTGTTTCATTATTACACCTGTTACGGCCCCAATTTGCTACGACAAATTAGACAGCAAGGGATGACAGACAAAATTTTAAAACTAAAACAGATTTAATTAAAGTCCCTTGAGATGGGCTTGCTTGGTGATGTTCCCGGGGAGGAAAATGCTCCAACACAGGTAAAAATCCAAAAAAAACTTCAAAGGTCTTGAAAAGAGTGACAGGTCTGGTCAAATGTATCCTTCTCATTGCAATTTCTCCAACTACTTTACTCTCTCAATTTTTCTCCTTATATACTCTTTTGCAGCCCTCTTCTACATTTAGGCTTTTTAATTCTCTGGGACTTTCCCCTCTCAGACATGCCCAGGACATGCCCAAACCTAGCGCCAGACTGGGCTTAACAAAAAAAAGTCAATACTGCCATCTAGTGGCTTCTTTCCACATGACACACCGCCTTGCGTCATTTTTGCCGAATGAAATCCAGTACATGTTTTTTGACCAGTTTTGGGGTGCTGAATCCAAAAAAGGTCTGTTTTGCTCCAGCATGTCACATTTTCTCGTGATGTATGATGCGCTCTTCATGCCATTGTCACTTTCGACAACCACTTGTAAGGACAAGAAGTCTTGTGTCACCCCTTAATCACCATAACAACTGCCACAAAGACATGATTTCTGTCTTCCTCTGAGCCAGGTCTGGGGTGATTCTCACATGTATGAATGATTCTAAAGACATTATTTTAAGCCTAATCCTGGTTTCAGGCTTAGTAATATGGCCACAGAGAGAACAAAATGCAAGCATGATTAAGATGTTTTCTGCTACATCTGTGGATGTGTGTCTCCGCCCAAACAGCAACAGAAAATTACAATCTTTGTGACAAAAGTAATATATGATGAAATAAAGAAAATCTTCTTTCTGATTTTGTGGAAAAAAAATATGTGTACATGACAGAAACTTTTTACTTGCATTTTTAAACTCGGCTTCCTCAAATGAGGGAATATGAGGCCTATTTGGATATGAGCAGAAAGTTTATTTTTTTTACAAAATGCAGGGTGGTGTAATTCTTAATTTAGGCTTAACGTTACCTCGCCCTTTGGGCGTGTGTGCTTATGTGTGTGTGTGCATGCATGCATGTGTGTGCATATGTGTGTGTTTGTTTGTGTGTGTGCCCGTGTGTGTGTGTGTTTGTGTGTGCGTGTGTGTGTGTGCGTGTGCATGCACTCGCTCGTGTGTGTAAGCATGTCCTAAGCGCATTGAGGGGAACTATTTATAGGAGAGCATTTCTATCTACTATGACAGGAGTGGTACATGATGACTTTTAGCTGACAAAGTGACTATTGTAGAAAAGGAAAGTTGCTCTCATTCCCCCAGCCGTTGGTGGAACAGGGGGGAAGTTGCTCTTATTCCCCCAGCCGTTGGTGGAACAGGGGGGAAGTTGCTCTTATTCCCGTGATAAATCTAAGACACCATCCAAATGGCATCAAAAAGATTCACTGAAAGATGTCGCTCAACGGCTGGGGAAATGGACGAAGCTACCGTGCCTCGATTTTGACAATTTGAACAGAGCCATTTTGTCATTTTGAAACCGGATGTGATTCCCATCGGACAAGAGAGTGAACTGAAGATCCAGGGAGTAAGATGGCTCTGGATCTGACCGTATCAGATGAGGACCAGAGGATAGCCACGCCCTAAAGCATATTCTGACTTTATTCTAGTCTACTTGGAACCATATGGAACCATGTATGGAAGGAAACTTGAAACTTGCGATAGATACCATAAAATGATGTGAAAAATAATTATTGAAATAATATTTAAGGTGGCAAAGTAGGGTTATTTTCTCTTAGACTTCAACAGCATTGAACTTCTTTCTGCAACCACCAACGTCGTCATCTGCTGGCCATTAAATATAATGCAAATTTTTGAGATTTCCGCATCGGCCTCTTCTGCGTCCATCTTTTTTTTAACAGTCTATGGCGATACCTACACTCTTCTCGGTAATTTACCATTCTCGACCGACAGATAAACAGACAGACAGACAGATAGGTAGATGTTTGTGTTGTTTGGTCAGTAGGTTATGATTTTCCCTCCAGTGGAATAATCCCCAATGCTCCAGTGCAGTGATGGGGACGCTGTACTGAAGGAGACAACTTCTTTCAAAAGAGATGTTAAACCGAGGTCCTATCTGTGGTCATTAAAAATCCAGTGACGCTCTTCTTGCAGGTAGCCCGAGTGATGACTGCCACGGTCATGCTTGCGTTTGGTGTTTCATTTACTCCCAGCCCACAGACACATGAGTTTCACACGTGGATAGGCATGCGTAAGGTTTCATCTGGTGCTGCGCTTCTAAAGTAAATTCAAATATGGCAAGCTTTGACCTTGGAATACGCACATCATACATTCGTTTGGCTGACAGAGGACCTGGGGCATACGCTACCCTGCCAAAAAAAAAGATCACACTCCAGTATTTCATTGGATCAGCTCAGCTTCCATGACTGCACGCATTCACCGTGGTGTCATTTTTGTAAGCTCATGCAATGCCACTACATTTATTTCTGCACAGAGTTGCATTAATTTTTCGCCAAGATCTGGTATTGATGATAGAGGAGAGTCTGACCGCAGCGTAAAGTCGTCTTCCGTACATGCCAAAGATTCTCAGTGAGGTTAAGGTCTGGGCTCTGTGGTGGCTAATTCATGAGTGAACACGATGTCTTATGTTCCCTGAACCTCTCTTTCACAATTTGAGCCAATGAATCCTGCCGTCATCATCTTGGAATATCCCCGTGCCATCTTGGAGGGAAAAAATCCATTTTTGGAAAAACCTGGTCATTCAGTATTTTCAGGTTGTCAGCTGACCTCATTTTAGGGCACATGTTGTTTCTGAACCTGACCTGACCAACTGAGGCAGCCCCAGATCATATCACTGCCCCCACAGGCTGATACAGATCATAACACTGCCCCCACAGGCTGGTACAAATCATAACGCTGCCCCCACCGGCTGGTACAGATCATAACGCTGCCCCCACGGGCAGTTACAGATCATACAGCTGCCCCCACTGGCTGGTACAGATCATAACGCTGTCCCCACGGGCTGGTACAGATCATAACGCTGCCCCTACAGGCTGGTACAGATCATAACGCTGCCCCCACGGGCTGGTACAGATCATAATACTGCCCCCACGGGCAGGTACAGATCATAACCTGCCCCTACAGGCTGGCACAGATCATAACACTGCCCCCACAGGCTGGTACAGGTCATAACCCTGCCCCCACAGGCTGGTACAGATCATAACGCTGCCCCCACAGGCTGGTACAGATTATAACACTACCCCCACAGGCTGGTACAGATTATAACACTGCCCCTTCAGGCCAGTACAGATCATAATACTGCCCCTACAGGCCGGTACAGATCATAACACTGCCCCCACAGGCTGGTACAGATCATAATACTGCCCCCACGGGCAGGTACAGATCATAACCTGCCCGTACAGGCTGGCACAGATCATAACACTGCCCCCACAGGCTGGTACAGGTCATAAAACTGCCCCCACAGGCTGGTACAGATCATAATGCTGCCCCCACAGGCTGGTACAGATCATAACACTGCCCCTACAAGCCGGTACAGATCATTACACTGCCCTCACAGGCAGGTACAGATCATAACACTGCCCCTACAGGCCGGTACAGATCATAACGCTGCCCCCACAGGCTGGTACAGATTATAACACTGCCCCTACAGATCGTTACAGATCATAACGCTGCCCCCACAGGCTGGTACAGATTATAACACTGACCCCACAGGCTGGTACAGGTCATAACACTGCCCCCACAGGCTGGTGCAGATCATAACACTGCCCCCACAGGCCGGTACAAGTCATAACACTGACCCCACAGGCCGGTACAGATCATAACACTGCCCCTACAGGCCGGTACAGATCATAACGCTGCCCCCACAGGCTGGTACAGATTATAACACTGACCCCACAGGCTGGTACAGATTATAACACTGACCCCACAGGCTGGTGCAGATCATAACACTGCCCCCACAGGCTGGTACAAGTCATAACACTGACCCCACAGGCAGGTACAGATCATAACACTGACCCCACAGGCTGGTACAAGTCATAACACTGCCCCCACAGGCTGGTGCAGATCATAACACTGCCCCCACAGGCAGGTACAGATCATAACACTGCCCCTACAGGCCGGTACAGATCATAACACTGCCCCCACAGGCAGGTGCAGATCATAACACTGACCCCACAGGCTGGTACAAGTCATAACACTGCCCCCACTGGCTGGTGCAGATCATAACACTGCCCCCACAGGCAGGTACAGATCATAACACTGCCCCTACAGGCCGGTACAGATCATAACACTGCCCCTACAGGCAGGTACAGATCATAACACTGACCCCACAGGCTGGTACAGATCATAACACTGCCCCCACAGGCTGGTGCAGATCATAACACTGACCCCACAGGCTGGTACAAGTCATAACACTGCCCCCACAGGCTGGTGCAGATCATAACACTGCCCCCACAGGCAGGTACAGATCAAAACACTGCCCCTACAGGCCAGTACAGATCATAATACTGCCCCTACAGGCCGGTACAGTTCATAACACTGCCCCCACAGGCTGGTACAGATCATAACACTGAACCTACAGACCGGTACAGATCATAACGCTGCCCCCACAGGCTGGTACAGATCATAACACTGCCCCCACAGGCTGGTACAGATCATAACACTGCACCTACAGACCGGTACAGATCATAACGCTGCCCCCACAGGCTGGTACAGATCATAACACTGCCCCTACAGGCCGGTACAGATCATAATACTGCCCCTACAGGCCGGTACAGATCATAACACTGCCCCCACTGGCTGGTACAGATCATAACACTGCTCCTACAGGCCGGTACAGATCATAACGCTGCCCCCACAGGCTGGTACAGATTATAACATTGCCCCTACAGGCCGGTACAGATCATAACGCTGCCCCCACAGGCTGGTACAGATCATAACACTGCCCCTACAGGCTGGTACAGATCATAACACTGCCCCCACAGGCTGGTACAGATCATAACCCTGCCCCCACAGGCTGGTGCAGATCATAACACTGCCACCACAGACAGGTACAGATCATAACACTGCCCCTACAGGCCGGTACAGATCATAACGCTGCCCCCACAGGCCGGTACAGATTATAACACTGCTCCTACTGGCCAGTACAGATCATAATACTGCCCCTACAGGCCGGTACAGATCATAACACTGCCCCCACAGGCTGGTACAGATCATAACACTGCCCCTTCAGGCCAGTTCAGATCATAACACTGCCCCCACAGGCTGGTACAAATCATAACGCTGCCCCCACCGGCTGGTACAGATCATAACGCTGCCCCCACGGGCAGTTACAGATCATACAGCTGCCCCCACTGGCTGGTACAGATCATAACGCTGTCCCCACGGGCTGGTACAGATCATAACGCTGCCCCTACAGGCTGGTACAGATCATAACGCTGCCCCCACGGGCTGGTACAGATCATAATACTGCCCCCACGGGCAGGTACAGATCATAACCTGCCCCTACAGGCTGGCACAGATCATAACACTGCCCCCACAGGCTGGTACAGGTCATAACCCTGCCCCCACAGGCTGGTACAGATCATAACGCTGCCCCCACAGGCTGGTACAGATTATAACACTACCCCCACAGGCTGGTACAGATTATAACACTGCCCCTTCAGGCCAGTACAGATCATAATACTGCCCCTACAGGCCGGTACAGATCATAACACTGCCCCCACAGGCTGGTACAGATCATAATACTGCCCCCACGGGCAGGTACAGATCATAACCTGCCCGTACAGGCTGGCACAGATCATAACACTGCCCCCACAGGCTGGTACAGGTCATAAAACTGCCCCCACAGGCTGGTACAGATCATAATGCTGCCCCCACAGGCTGGTACAGATCATAACACTGCCCCTACAAGCCGGTACAGATCATTACACTGCCCTCACAGGCAGGTACAGATCATAACACTGCCCCTACAGGCCGGTACAGATCATAACGCTGCCCCCACAGGCTGGTACAGATTATAACACTGCCCCTACAGATCGTTACAGATCATAACGCTGCCCCCACAGGCTGGTACAGATTATAACACTGACCCCACAGGCTGGTACAGGTCATAACACTGCCCCCACAGGCTGGTGCAGATCATAACACTGCCCCCACAGGCCGGTACAAGTCATAACACTGACCCCACAGGCCGGTACAGATCATAACACTGCCCCTACAGGCCGGTACAGATCATAACGCTGCCCCCACAGGCTGGTACAGATTATAACACTGACCCCACAGGCTGGTACAGGTCATAACACTGCCCCCACAGGCTGGTGCAGATCATAACACTGCCCCCACAGGCTGGTACAAGTCATAACACTGACCCCACAGGCAGGTACAGATCATAACACTGACCCCACAGGCTGGTACAAGTCATAACACTGCCCCCACAGGCTGCTGCAGATCATAACACTGCCCCCACAGGCAGGTACAGATCATAACACTGCCCCTACAGGCCGGTACAGATCATAACACTGCCCCCACAGGCTGGTACAGATCATAACACTGCCCCTTCAGGCCAGTACAGATCATAATACTGCCCCTACAGGCCGGTACAGATCATAACACTACCCGACAGGCTGGTACAGATCATAACACTGCCCCCACAGGTTGGTACAGATCATAACACTTCCCCCACAGGCAGGTACAGATCATAACACTGCCCCCACAGGCTGGTACAGATCATAACACTGCCCCTTCAGGCCAGTACAGATCATAATACTGCCCCTACAGGCCGGTACAGATCATAACACTACCCCACAGGCTGGTACAGATCATAACACTGCCCCCACAGGTTGGTACAGATCACAACACTGCCCCCACAGGCAGGTACAGATCATAACACTGCCCCTACAGGCCGGTACAGATCATAACACTGCCCCCACAGGCAGGTACAGATCATAACACTGCCCTCACAGGTTGGTACAGATCATAACACTGCCCCCACAGGCTGGTACAGATCATGACACTGCCCCCACAGGCAGGTACAGATCATAACACTGCCCCTACAGGCCGGTACAGATCATAACGCTGCCCCCACAGGCTGGTACAGGTTATAACACTGCTCCTACAGGCCAGTACAGATCATAATACTGCCCCTACAGGCCGACACAGATCATAACACTGCCCCCACAGGCTGGTACAGATCATAACACTGCCCCCACAGGCTGGTACAGATCATAACACTGCCCCTACAGGCCGGTACAGATCATAACGCTGCCCCCACATGCTGGTACAGATCATAACACTGCCCCCACAGGCTGGTACAGATCATAACACTGCCCCCACAGGCTGGTGCAGATCATAACACTGCCCCCACAGGCAGGTACAGATCATAACACTGCCCCTACAGGCCGGTACAGATCATAACGCTGCCCCCACAGGCTGGTACAGGTTATAACACTGCTCCTACAGGCCAGTACAGATCATAATACTGCCCCTACAGGCCGACACAGATCATAACACTGCCCCCACAGGCTGGTACAGATCATAACACTGCCCCTACAGGCTGGTAAAGATTATAACACTGCTCCTACAGGCCAGTACAGATCATAATACTGCCCCTACAGGCCGGTACAGATTATAACGCTGCCCCCACAGGCTGGTACAGATTATGACACTGCTCCTACAGGCCAGTACAGATCATAATACTGCCCCTACAGGCCGGTACAGATCATAACACTGCCCCCACAGGCTGGTACAGATTATAACACTGCTCCTACAGGCCAGTACAGATCATAATACTGCCCCTACAGGCCGGTACAGATCATAACACTGCCCCCACAAGCCGGTACAGATCATAACACTGCCCCTACAGGCCAGTACAGATCATAATACTGCCCCTACAGCCCGGTACAGATCATAACACTGCCCCCACAGGCTGGTACAGATCATAACACTGCCCCCACAGGCTGGTACAGATTATAACACTGCCCCTACAGGCCAGTACAGATCATAATACTGCCCCCACAGGCTGATACAGATCATAACACTGCTCCTACAGGCCAGTACAGATCATAATACTGCCCCTACAGCCCGGTACAGATCATAACACTGCCCCCACAGGCTGGTACAGATCATAACACTGCCCCTACAGGCCAGTACAGATCATAATATTTATTGATTTATTTATTTGCACATGTGAGAGACACATTACAAAAGAGATCACTCAAGAGGAGCGAGTTAAAAAGAAGAAAAAGAAAAATGTGCAGGTGAGGTCTGAAGCCCGAAAGGGCTTATAGAGGGGCCTCACCCTGACCTTATGAAATGCTTATTCAAGAAAAAAAATTAATGTACATCCGATGGGAAAAATAAAGGATAAGTAATTGAAAATAAGATGAGAATGATAAAATACAGGACATAACACTGCCCCTACAGGCCAGTACAGATCATAATACTGCCCCTACAGGCCGGTACAGATCATAACACTGCCCCCACAGGCTGGTACAGATCATAACACTGCCTCTTCAGGCCAGTACAGATCATAACGTTGCCCCCACCGGCCGGTACAGATCATAACACTGCCCCCACAGACAGGTACAGATTATAACACTGCCCCTACAGGCCAGTACAGATCATAATACTGCCCCTACAGGCCGGTACAGATCATAACACTGCCCCCACAGGTTGGTACAGATCATAACACTGCTCCTACAGGTTGGTACAGATTATAACGCTGCCCCCACAGGCTGGTACAGATCATAACACTGCCCCTACAGGCTGGTACAGATCATAACACTGCCCCCACAGGCTGGTACAGATCATAACACTGCTCCTACAGGCCGGTACAGATCATAACACTGCCCCCACAGGCTGGTACAGATCATAACACTGCCCCCACAGGCAGGTACAGATCATAACACTGCCCCTACAGGCCGGTACAGATCATAACGCTGCCCCCACAGGCTGGTACAGGTTATAACACTGCTCCTACAGGCCAGTACAGATCATAATACTGCCCCTACAGGCCGACACAGATCATAACACTGCCCCCACAGGCTGGTACAGATCATAACACTGCCCCCACAGGCTGGTACAGATCATAACACTGCCCCTACAGGCCGGTACAGATCATAACGCTGCCCCCACAGGCTGGTACAGATCATAACACTGCCCCCACAGGCTGGTACAGATCATAACACTGCCCCCACAGGCTGGTGCAGATCATAACACTGCCCCCACAGGCAGGTACAGATCATAACACTGCCCCTACAGGCCGGTACAGATCATAACGCTGCCCCCACAGGCTGGTACAGGTTATAACACTGCTCCCACAGGCCAGTACAGATCATAATACTGCCCCTACAGGCCGACACAGATCATAACACTGCCCCCACAGGCTGGTACAGATCATAACACTGCCCCTACAGGCTGGTACAGATTATAACACTGCTCCTACAGGCCAGTACAGATCATAATACTGCCCCTACAGGCCGGTACAGATTATAACGCTGACCCACAGGCTGGTACAGATTATGACACTGCTCCTACAGGCCAATACAGATCATAATACTGCCCCTACAGGCCGGTACAGATCATAACACTGCCCCCACAAGCCGGTACAGATCATAACACTGCCCCTACAGGCCAGTACAGATCATAATACTGCCCCTACAGCCCGGTACAGATCATAACACTGCCCCCACAGGCTGGTACAGATCATAACACTGCCCCCACAGGCTGGTACAGATTATAACACTGCCCCTACAGGCCAGTACAGATCATAATACTGCCCCTACAAGCCGGTACAGATTATAACGCTGCCCCCACAGGCTGGTACAGATTATGACACTGCTCCTACAGGCCAGTACAGATCATAATACTGCCCCTACAGGCCGGTACAGATCATAACACTGCCCCCACAGGCTGGTACAGATTATAACACTGCTCCTACAGGCCAGTACAGATCATAATACTGCCCCTACAGGCCGGTACAGATCATAACACTGCCCCCACAAGCCGGTACAGATCATAACACTGCCCCTACAGGCCAGTACAGATCATAATACTGCCCCTACAGCCCGGTACAGATCATAACACTGCCCCCACATTCTGGTACAGATCATAACACTGCCCCCACAGGCTGGTTCAGATTATAACACTGCCCCTACAGGCCAGTACAGATCATAATACTGCCCCTACAGCCCGGTACAGATCATAACACTGCCCCCACAGGCTGGTACAGATCATAACACTGCCCCTACAGGCCAGTACAGATCATAATATTTATTGATTTATTTATTTGCACATGTGAGAGACACATTACAAAAGAGATCACTCAAGAGGAGCGAGTTAAAAAGAAGAAAAAGAAAAATGTGCAGGTGAGGTCTGAAGCCCGAAAGGGCTTATAGAGCGGCCTCACCCTGACCTTATGAAATGCTTATTCAAGAAAAAAAATTAATGTACATCCTATGGGAAAAATAAAGGATAAGTAATTGAAAATAAGATGAGAATGATAAAATACAGGACATAACACTGCCCCTACAGGCCAGTACAGATCATAATACTGCCCCTACAGGCCGGTACAGATCATAACACTGCCCCCACAGGCTGGTACAGATCATAACACTGCCTCTTCAGGCCAGTTCAGATCATAACGTTGCCCCCACCGGCCGGTACAGATCATAACACTGCCCCCACAGACAGGTACAGATTATAACACTGCCCCTACAGGCCAGTACAGATCATAATACTGCCCCTACAGGCCGGTACAGATCATAACACTGCCCCCACAGGTTGGTACAGATCATAACACTGCTCCTACAGGTTGGTACAGATTATAACGCTGCCCCCACAGGCTGGTACAGATCATAACACTGCTCCTACAGGCCGGTACAGATCATAAGACTGCTCCTACAGGCCGGTACAGATCATAACGCTGCCCCTACAGGCTGGTACAGATCATAACACTGCCTCTTCAGGCCAGTACAGATCATAACGTTGCCCCCACCGGCCGGTACAGATCATAACACTGCCCCCACAGACAGGTACAGATTATAACACTGCCCCTACAGGCCAGTACAGATCATAATACTGCCCCTACAGGCCGGTACAGATCATAACACTGCCCCCACAGGCTGGTACAGATCATAACACTGCCTCTTCAGGCCAGTTCAGATCATAACGTTGCCCCCACCGGCCGGTACAGATCATAACACTGCCCCCACAGACAGGTACAGATTATAACACTGCCCCTACAGGCCAGTACAGATCATAATACTGCCCCTACAGGCCGGTACAGATCATAACACTGCCCCCACAGGTTGGTACAGATCATAACACTGCTCCTACAGGTTGGTACAGATTATAACGCTGCCCCCACAGGCTGGTACAGATCATAACACTGCCCCTACAGGCTGGTACAGATCATAACACTGCCCCCACAGGCTGGTACAGATCATACCACTGCCCCCACAGGCTGGTACAGATCATAACACTGCTCCTACAGGCCAGTATAGATCATAACACTGCCCCTACAGGCTGATACAGATCATAACGCTGCCCCCACAGGTTGGTCCAGATCATAATACTGCCCCCACAGGCTGGTTCAGATCATAACACTGGCCCCACAGGTTGGTACAGATCATAACACTGCCCCTACAGGCCGGTACAGATCATAACGCTGCCCCCACAGGCTGGTACAGAATGCATGAGGCACGATGGGTGCATCACTTCATCCATCTCTCTAACTCTGATCCACCCATCATTCTGTTACAGTGTAGTTCTGGACTCGTCAGACCACATGACATTTTTCCACTACTCTAGAATCCATTCTTTACGCTTCCTATCAAATTGAAGCCTTTTCTGATTAGCCTCATTGATAAGTGCTTCTCTTACGACTACAGAGCTGTTTCGTCTCAATCTTGAGTTCTCTTTGTGTTGTGCACGTAGGAATGCTCTTACTTTCACATTAAACATAGCTGTGAGTTCCTGTGGTGATTTTTTAAGACTTGATTTTCACCAAACATTTAAGTTATCTCAGATCACAGGCATTCAAGATTTTTTTTCCACCACATTTCTTCCTCGAGGATGATGGTTCACCACCATCATTCCCGTTTTAATAATGGGTTGGACTGTTCTTAACCCACGTTTAGCGCTTTAGCCATTTTTGTGTGATGAGCGTGATACGATTTTCAGATTCGTTGCGTGATGCGCTGAAATTGATCATTCTGTGGTTGCATTGTGACCGTGGTACTCGACCGCTTGGCGTCGCTATAAGATTAATTACCGAGGCAGCACGGGAAAAGTTACAGAAACAAGCTGGTGCCTGATCGGAGGACGTGGTCAAAATATCAGATTTATATAAGAACAGCACTTAGGACAGGAGGCCTTGATTAGCTTGTTTGAGAAATTCTTCTTAATCAGACAGAGACCGCAGGAGTGCTTGAGATGGGACCGGCTTGAAGCATGCGCCGATGATTGCAGATGCTCCCGCTCCAGTGATAATAGTTATGATGTTGCCATATCAGTGGTAAAAAAATTCCTGAAAATCCATCTCCGTTGGCTGCATCTGAAAATCTCCTCTGCGTGAAAGTGAGACGATGATGTTAGACTGTATATAAATAAATACGAACTTTTTCATTTAATGAAATCAAGATAAAGACAGGAAAGTGCGTATGGAAACTAATTTCATATGAATTATATACAAATGAACTAAGGCTCGCTGTTTCATCGAGACGTGAAGTTCTGGCGATGTCGTTTTTAAAAACAGGCTTAGTAATTCCTCTAACACAGCTACCGCTCTTTTAATCTATTGGCCGCCTGGCCTTTTGCAGTATTATATTGCATTATTGAAGGTGAACGAAAAACAAGGAGAACTAAACACGTTGATAGGGAACCAGGTTAGGCATCTGAAATAACACGACATGAACATGCACTCGTTCTGTTAATGTATATAATTTTTAAAAAAATTGTTTACCATCCCTTCGATATTACTTTCATTATAAACTGTTTATTATCCCCCGCCAACACGAAGTGTGAGGGGGATATAGGTTGGTCCTCCGTTCATCCGCGCTTGTGCGTCCGCCCGTCCGAAAGAAAGGGCACAACTTTTCTCTGAAACTGTTACAGATAGGTCAACCAAATTTGGTGTGTAGCTTCAGACCATAAAGGCCTTCATGGAGTTCTAAAATAAGAAGCACACGATTGGCGGGGGATGTTGTTGACCATGTCGACTGGTTTTATTTATTGCTTTGCATAACTTGCATTTAACCTAGCTTTATGGGTCATCACTGCGAACGTGACAGTTTCCTTCGCAACAAATGACATTTAAGGGGATTTTGGGGATATCTGAATCCAAATATATAGTTGCCAATTTTGGTTCTAAATATGATTTAAACCAAACCATGGGTCATGGTAAAGACGGTACATGCTATTGGCACGCACTTTCATTGACCATAATACATTTTTTTATAATTTATCCTGGTAAGGTGTCATCTCCGTAACAGTGTGCCTTAGCAAAGGTGATTTATTGCTCTCCAGAAAAAGAAAACATAATTTTTAAACGTGGTTAATATGGTATCTATCGATATAGAAATAAACTGCTTAGATTTTTGCGGAAAAAGATGCTTTGTGACGGAGATGACCTGTCGTTATGGAGGTGACCAGGTGTTACGGATATGACACTCTGTGCTTAATAGATGAATATCTGAATAACAGCCTTAGGAAAACAGTTTTATTCTGAACATAAAACCACACAAACATTGGCATAGAGTTGGCATAGAGAACCCATCGTCTCCGTCACGCTGACATTGTTACGGAGGTGACCGTGACGGATATGACACCTATTTGACGTTTGTCTACATGGATGAATAGTACATCTATCTATACCTTCAAGCTGGGTAAATTTGGCAACAGTGCACCACTGCAAAACAGTATATACACATATTTTTGGATTTGTGAGGCCAATTGGAAGGCGCCTATAGCTTACGGAGATGACACAGAATAAAGGTACTCACCTGCGACTGTTTTACGTGCATTTAATACTGTGCAAATACGGAAAATTTGAATGCATCAGTGACCAAGATTTTCAAAAATGGCGCCTCGCAAAACTTCTGGACCATGTGACTCTTCGGTAGTGTGTATTCTGGCCAATAGGTGGCAGCTAAAACATGTTGTTACGGATATGACAAAAAATCTGGGGACAGGTATAACTGGGCAAACATCATGGAATAAATGAAAAAAATACAATTGCATCACAAATATTTTAGTGTGTTAATGTTTATTTCCTTAGACTTAATAAATATAAACCCAATTTGTACTAAAATCCTGAAAAAAATAGATATGCTGACAGTTTGAAGTTTAGGCCAACCCACCAGGGACAGTGCTTGTAATGGGGGTAAAGTGTATGGAATTTGATGAAAAATATGAAAAAAAAAATTAGTGAGGAACTTTTAAAAAATCTATAGCAATTTATTTTGACCTATTCTAACTTAAGACTCAAAAATGATCAAATTATATTCAATTTCCCTTCTTTTTTAGCCGTTAGACTCTTGGGGACACTAAGTGATTCACATTACTGTGAAATGACCTTAAAGCTTGGTTTCAGAGACCCAGATCTACGTATTGTCACTGATGCATCTGGCTTTTGTCTCGCTCCCCTGAGCGTTGGGACATGGAAATAATGCAGTTTCCATTTCGTTGTTGTTTATAGCGCCGGCCCCTGTCTTCAAATGTAACATCAAATAAACAGCCCATTGGTATTGCAGCGAAACCCATACTCAAACTTTTTACGCCCAGTTGGTGGATACATTGCCAGTGTACGCCCATTGGCCTGAATGCCAAATAGGCTACGTTAAATTAAACGTCTAACATGGGCTACCAATCTCGATTAAAGATGACAATACAGACGGTCAATTCGTTTAAACTCTGTATAATTCAGATTGAAGTGAAGGCTATGCATTTCACTCGCACAACCTCTGGAGTTTGCGCTTATTTTTAAAATAATGTTCAGCAACAAGTTGAGATGTTAATATTGTTAAATTTACTGTACTCCTATGCTTAAACTTTTAATGGGTATCAGTGTTATTTGAGAAAATGTCAATGCCGTAGGCAACATTAATTGAACTTAAAATAACGAACGCTTGTTTGATTTTGAATGACTTTTAAAGTAGTAGTAGTAATAAGATGGCGAAGAAGAGGAATGGGAAGAATTGATATGATCCTGAGTTAAAATTAACAACTCAGCAAATAAACTAAAAAGCGCTTTCAGCGAAAAAACAGTTACTAAAACTGCTGCATAAAGGATACATGGCACTTTTATATCATTACAGCAAGCGATGCAAGATCACGATACGTTTGTGGGGGGGTCACTGCTGAGTCATGTAAGAGCTGTCTAGGTGCTGTCTGAGGAGAGGTGCTCGGCCTTTAATAATTACTATTTGCCTATCATCATTATTATTATTGTTATTATTATTATTATTATTATTAGTAGTAGTAGTAGTAGTAGTGGTTAGTAGTAGTTGTGAATACATAAATTGTAGCAAACGATAAATCGAACATCCTAATGCAAGAATCCTTCTGCAGCCCCGCTAAAAATGCGAAGTTTCCTCGATGAACTGGTACCAGTTTTTAAGACATGCGCAAAAATGCATAAACGTTACAAAAACGTGTTTATTACTGTACATTTAGACTACCATCATATAATAATGGAGACATTGAAGAAATTATGTTATTAAACGCAACGCATTCTCAATACTGGCCCAAAAAATCTATAACGGAATACAATTGAAATAGCTTAGTTTCAAATAACAGGTCACCGAAGATAGTTTTGCAGGCCTAATATAATCAAAACATCTGATTTGATATGGCTAGTTTGGTAGAATAATTTACAGAGTTATCTCTCCGTTCTTGAAGGTACTTAAACCTTTCTGCTGGATACATGGATGGTAACCCCACGAGCCAATTTTCATCGAAGTAAAAAAAAAATAGACATTAACGCATCAAATATAGGCCTACTCTACAATGTCAATCAAGATAAGTGACAAAGGTCTATTACACACAGTATTATTACAGAAAACACGAAGACTTTGGAATGTAGTTTCCTTTCTCTCTGAATAAAATTTAAAAGATGGGAGAGAAAGCATATTTCACCGCTGTATCTGAGTGACACAGGATATTTAAAACATGAGTCTGTAAAAAAGTTCTGTCAGTCCTGTTGTTACATGTAGCGCTCCAACCCCGCGGGGAAGTTCGCCTGTCGCATATAGGAGTTGTTGTACGAGTTCATTGGAGGGCCAGAGAGCCCGAGCAGTTGCTCTGAGTGGTCGGCGCAAGACCCTGCGCGTACGGCCGGCAAAGAGAACCTGTTTCCGGGGCAGTACACCTGAGAGCTTCCCGGAGAGAAGCTGGGCTGTGCCATGGCGGGTAAATGCGGCGGGGAGGCAGAGGAAGAGTAAGGATAAGCGCCGGGCAGATTTGAGGAAAGGCTACCTGCGCCTCTGCTTAGCATACTCGCTGCGGGGTTCACAGTCTGTGTTTGGAAGCATGATGATGGGTCTGCGCTGCCAACTGCGCAGCTGGTGGCAATTGGACCCAGTTCTCCACCGCTGAGCCCCAACCCCTGCTGGCTAAGATCGCCCCCTGAGCCGGCCTGCATCGCCGCTTGCTGGCTGATGAGATTGTCAATGCTGAACATCCTGTGTTGACCTTGCGCGGGCACACCTGCCGAGGCCTGGTAATGGTGCAGCATCGCCGGGTGCGGGGATCCCGCCGCCTGCGAGCCGTAGCTCGCCCCCATTGCAGGATAGAGCGCGTTGGGGTAAGACGGCCTGCCCATGGGCGTCGGGGTGAAAGCACTCGACCCCTGCATATACCCCGGGTAGGTACTGACGTCAGTGCGCTTGAATCTCTTTCTTCTGCGTAAAAAGCTGCCATTGTCAAACATATCCTCAGCGGCCGGGTCCAGTGTCCAGTAATTGCCCTTTCCCGGTCTGCCTGGCTCACGGGGAATCTTAACAAAGCAGTCGTTCAGAGTGAGATTGTGTCGGATGGAGTTTTGCCACTTTTTTGAGTTCTCGCGGTAGAAGGGGAAGCGCTCCATAATAAACTTGTAGATGCCCCCCAAGGTGAGCTTTCTCTCGGGAGAGTTAGCAATGGCCATAGCTATCAGGGCTATGTAACTGTACGGTGGTTTCCCTCGCTGTACAGGCCTCTTTCTGCGCCGGTTCCCGGGGGGTGGTTGATGGTCATCAGCGTGCCCAAGGGGAGCGACCTCCGTAGAGTTTAAGTTCGGGCTCCCGCCGCAGGGCTCGGCCTTCACTAAAACACCGTCTTTGGACCGAGTCTGAGAAAGTAAAGATTGGGTGGGAACCGGGGAATCCAGGTTGACGTTGGGAGACACACCCACGGGACTAGCCGCCTCCGCTGGCGAGCGCTGGGTCTCAGCCGTCATGTTGCACATCCCCGAGAGGTAAGAGAAATTTGCCAAATTCATAAAAGAGACTTACTAATAATTCGTTTTCGAAGGCGCTTTCCCTCTCCTCCGTACATGGGGGAATCTCGGTGTACAAAGAGGAATTCTATCTTTGCAAATACGTTCCGTTTCTCTCTGGTTGTTCGTTTTTTGTCATACAAACTTTTCTCTCTCTCTCTCTCTCTCTCTCTCTTCATCTACCCCTCTGTCTTTTTTGTCTTTGCAGGTGTGCGCTGTAGACAGTCTTATTAGCCAAATCTGAAGTGACGACACCGACTCCCCCAGTGACGGTGTGACGCCCCCCTTGACTGACAGCAGAGCTTTAATTATAACAGGACCGGTCACCAAGCTGCTGACTGGGCACCGAGTAAACCTCTGCCTTAATAACAGCGCGTCGCCTTTGCCTAACTTTTGTCTCACCTTATTATTCAAATGATTTCATTGTCAGCGAAAGTAGTTCAGCACGGCACCTTTTTCGCAACAACTGTTGACACGCAAATAAATAGGCTACAACGACGGGTCAGTCAATAATTTTTTTAAAATATGGTTTACTGATTCGATTAATTGATTTGAACGAACGGAAGACTGCATTTTTCTTTGTTTCGTTCCCTTAAATCATGCCTGGTTTTGTTTATTCAGCCATTGAAGCCTACTCACGGTGAGGCAGCAACGCAGACTGTCATTATTTCCCATTAATTTCTCAAATATCTGCCCCCGGAAGTTCCGTTATGTTTTAGTTCGATATTAATTGCATGCCTTTTAAAACTACCATAAAAATTATAAACTGCTGAAGTTTGGAATAGCCTAATTTAATCTGTGTATAAGGTGCCACACATGTGAAAACCTTTACATTAAGCGGCCTTTTTACGCAACGTTTTTTACCCCTGAATATATTGCCTATGTTGAAGTCCTTTTTTTCCAGTGAAATTATAAATTGCGTTATTTCTGGACGACACATCTTGTTAGAAAACAGGATCAAGACTTTCCAGCCTTTCGAGTAAACTGGGATGACGCCACTCATTAGCTCAGGTAAAGAAAAGAAAAAAAACTCAGTTCCTTGCGGGTTCAACGGAACTAGGAGCTTAAGGTGAAATGGGGCTCATTAAACTCGCTGCTCGCTTGGGCGAATCGATCTGGTATCCTAAAGTAGCCTCCCGGGGGATAAGAGATGTCGCGCTTTATTTTTCTGGTTTTCCTTTTGTTCTCAGTCCGGTACTTGCACGCCAATCGTATCACTCTTTTTCACGGGAGAAAAGCCCTTGGCATGAATGCATGCTGACGTTGATGGTATTTAAAAAAATGTAGATTACACAGTGCTGACGAACGAGAAAAGAATCACCTCAAGTTTAAAACGTCCTCTTTTTTAAGGGCACTCGTGTCGATTAGAAGTACAATGCGGGCCTGAAGTCAAAACTTTAATGCTGAAGACGTCAGCGTTAGGCTCAAGATTTCTCTTGGAGGTGATTTAATTCTGAACGCGTTTGTGCGTGAATGACGTGGAACACCCCTCTGTCAGTTCACTCAGTGGTTCTTGACGGAAGAACCGGACCGTCGTTTTGCGAAGTGGTGATAGCTTGACCGCAGTTCATATTATTGGCCTACTTAAAACGTGTTAATAACATATTATTCCAGACTAACACGTATATCAGGAGTATGAGTGTATACTGATTTTACACACAACGGAAATGTGCGGAAAAAAGAAGACTGTACGTCACTAATAATGGTAATAATGGTAGATTAAAATAAATAAACTTCGAATCTATCACTATGTCTTTCTCAGTCTGTTTCTATATCCATTCATCCGTCTATCCATCTTGCCGTCTGTTTTTTTAATCTTGCTCGTTACCGCTTTATGATTGATGTACAACAATTGCGTAATTATGTTGTTGTTTGTATGATAAACAATGCTAAATAAATTACAAAATCCTAATACACCTGAAATGATATGGAATCAGTTAGACACCAAAAGCGGGGTGAAGGGAAATGAGGATTTATTAAACAAAAAACAAAACAGGCACGAGGGCCAACGAAAAACTTGGCCCAAAGGGTTGCAAAAGACAAACTAAAGTATGCTGCACAGAGCTATAAACAAAGAATGCAAAACGACAAAAAACAAAAAGGCACTGGAAACTCCAGGCGAGAAGATCATAAACAGAAAAGAACAATGATGCTAAGAATACAAAACGCTATATACAAAACGACAAGAACTATGGTCATGAAAAGTAGACTGGAACATGGACTTGGCAAAGAAACTAGGAATGAAACTCGAGACACTGTCTGCCAGCCAACTTCCACCGCATCCAGATAAAGGCTTGGTAATCATGACACATGAGGGGCAACACCTGGAGAAGCAGAAACAAGAGGCATGGCAAGATCAAGACATGGACAGAGATTGGATGACATGACCTGCTCATTAAGAGAATGAGCGTGCTCAGCTTAAGTACCAATTAAGTATGCAGCTTGGAAGCAAGCATGAATGTTAAGAACAGAAAAGCACAGCAAGATCTTGAAATAGCAAAGCAGGAATCATGACAATAAACTCCCTGTCTAAATTAGTAATATTAGTAATGTGCCTATCTAAGAATTACACCACCCAGTGAGTGTTAGTAAATGTTAGTAACTTAAAAACAGTTAATTGCCAATTAAGCTTAGAGAGCCCCGAATCAGCACAGCACAGAAGGAAGAGGGAAATACCAAAGCCAACCCAGAGCTCTGAAATGTGCAACAACGAAGGCACGGGGCGGAACGCAGACAAGCGGTGGAGTGGCATGGCAGACCTGGCAAAAACAAAAACATGGAAAAGGAACATGAATAATGAAATGCAAGAACCTGATACAAGAAACTGTTAAAACTGTGGCATGAACTATGAAACTTGAACTATGGAATCTTGAAACATGAAACTGTTAAAACCATGAATAACACTGTTCTGGCCAAAGGCCAGAACCCCGGAACACAACATGAAATACAAATTACTTTAGTCAAACGTGCAAATGTCCCTTTTGTTGAACAATATCTGGTAAAAGTACAATAATCAGATCAAATACTCCAGACAATACAAATGATGGAGAGAGTGTGGTCCTCTCCTCCTCCCTCCATTTCTCTGGCTTTGTCTCTCCCTCTCTCCCTTTAACGCTCCCTCGCTTTGCTTCGGACGAGGGACGATCCGGCTCAGGAATAACACAGATTGAGCTGCGCTCTTACAAACTGAGTATTCAATCCTCCAATTCAAACATAAAAACTGGCTCACAAAACACAATCGATTGAGCTGTCAAAGCTTTCTAAGTGATTGTCGCTTTAGTGTAGATTTATATTTCTGGAGATCAAAGAGAGGCGCTCACAGGGAGAGAAAATATTATTCTTCTGACGAAAGTTTGTTTTCAGAAGTTAATAAACACTCCGCGCGAGGCCAAGAATGCACCCAATTACACAAGCGTCTGCCCCAAATGCAGGTCAGATTGCCATATCAGATAGATAGATTTACTTCAGTGAACCCTGTCAGGTAATTATGCCCCCGCACTTGACTCACACTGGTTAGTTAATAGCAGTGGGCAGCCACACTGTAGCACCCTGGGACAAACTCCAGTTCTAAAGCCAGAGCCTTGGTCAGGGACACTGGTAGGAGTGTTCCCGAAGAGCATGAATTTCTAAAGCCAGAGCCTTGGTCAGGGACACTGGTAGGAGTGTTCCTGTAGAGCATGTCTTTCTAAAGCCAGAGCCTTGGTCAGGGACACTGGTAGGAGTGTTCCTATAGAGCATGTCTTTCTAAAGCCAGAGCCTTGGTCAGGGATACTGGTAGGAGTGTTCCTATAGAGCATGTCTTTCTAAAGCCAGAGCCTTGGTCAGGGACACTGGTAGGAGTGTTCCTATAGAGCTTGTCTTTCTAAAGCCAGAGCCTTGGTCAGGGACAGTGGTCGGAGTGTTCCTATAGAGCATGTCTTTCTAAAGCCAGAGCCTTGGTCAGGGACACTGGTAGGAGTGTTTCTATAGAGCGTGTCTTTCTAAAGCCAGAGCCTCGGTCAGGGACACTGGTAGGAGTGTTCCTATAGAGCATGTCTTTCATGGTCGGGGAAACTGGAGCAGCTCTTTTTTTAGAGCCAACAGGCTAACCGCTGTGCCAATATGTCATCCACGATGTACGACTGGGCTCTTCTATTTCCCAATACAACAAATTGAGGTTACAAAGATAAGTTGCACTACCACATGAAGGCCAAAAGCAAGTACATAATTAAGTTCTCATTAATTTTAAATGTTTGAATATCACAATGCAAATAAGAGAATTTACTGGAAGGAGTGTAAGGGTAAAAAAACGGTTTTAGATGCAGTGATCTATAATTGCTGCCCCATAAACTGCTGACTGCCCTTTTCACTCATCACTCATTTACCTTTTATTTTCATTGCTCAAAATTTACCCACCATATTCATCACTCAACATTTATTCCCTATATTCATCTCTCAACATTTACCGACCATATTCATCACTCAACATTCAGCCATTATATTCATCACTCAAAATCTACCCACTTTATTCATCACTCAACATTTACCCAATATATGTTCATCACTCAACATTTACTCACCATCTTCATCACTCAACATTTACTCGCCATATTCATCACTCAACATTTACCCACCATATTCATCACTCAACATTTATCCCCTATTTTTATCACTCAACATTTACCCACCATATTCATCACTTAACATTTACCCATTATATTCATCTCTCAAAATCTACCCACTATATTCATCACTCAACATTTACCCAGTATGTTTATCACTCAACATTTACTCACCATCTTCATCACTCAACATTTACTCGCCATATTCATCATTCAACATTTACCCACCATATTCATCACTCAACATTTACTCACTGTATTCATCACTCAACATTTACTCACTGTATTCATCACTCAACATTTATCCACCATATTCATCACTCAACATTTACTCACCATATTCATCATTCAACATTTATCCACCATATTCATCTAAGACATCTGCCATGTTCACCCTTCTACACTTATCCACCATATTCATCACTCAGCAAAAAAATTATGTTTGCAATATAACGAAACCGATAGCAATTCATTCATTTAATTGAATATCTGGTTATTACATAAATGCACTAAAAGTTTATTTCCCTGTTTGGCATGTATGGGTGACAGAAAGATGGAAAAAATGGGAGAGAGAGGGATGGGAAAGAAAGAGTTTGTGTTCAAAGAGGATCTTAAACAAACAGAGCTTCATGTCTGTGTGTCTCACTCTCTGCGTGTCTGGTGTGAAATGAAAGAGGCTGGGTGATGAATCAAACCAAAGTCAGAAAGTCCCCCCCAATCCAGCAAACCCTGAAGCCATCTGTCCCCCCCCACAGACTGGTCAGCTATTCCTGACACCCCCCCCCTCTCTACATGCCACTAGCCAGACACCCTAAGCCCAGCTAGCTCACGGCTCTGCCTGGCATGCTAACAGCTTCAGACAGGCGTGGGAGTGAGGGATGGGGTGGGGGTATTGACTGGGATCTGAACCCCCTCCCCTGCGCTCCCAGGTCAGGCAGGACAAATGAGGGCTGTTCTCAGGAAGTGACCAAACTGCCCCAGGGCTGCAGCCTTCTGTTAATCCCTGCATAACCCCCTCTCTTTCCTTCTCTTTCGCTCCTCTCCCTCCATCCCTCTCTGTATTCTGTCTTTCCGATGTGCAGAGTCACACCAAATATCATTTATACACTGTGAACCACATTTCATATTTTTTATACCCTTCCATCCATGATCTAAACTGATTTTGTGGTCGGGATCTCAGGGCTGGAGTAGATTCCAGCTTCAATGGATGAAACGTTGAAACATACCATGTCCATATCAGGGCACACACTCTGTTAACTCACACAGTCATACCTGTGCGCAGATATCCCCAGTTAGCTGGACATGCACATGTTTGGATGGAGAGGCCTTTGGAGTACCTGGAGGAAACTGGGAATGTACAGTTAGGACCATAAGTATTTAAACAGTGAAAAAATATATCATTCTGTCTTGGGTACTCACCACAATTGGATTGAAATGATTCAGTCAATATATGTTTCAAGGCGAAACCTTCAGGTTTAATTTTGGGTTTTTTCCAAGGCCTGTTGTGCCAGGCCTTCGCTGCGGCTGTGTTCAGGGCGATGTCGTGCCAGGCCTTCGCTGCGGCTGTGTTCAGGGCGATGTTGTGCCTGGCCTTCATTGCAGCTGTGTTCAGGGCGATGTCGCGCCAGGCCTTCACTGGGGCTGTGTTCAGGGCGATGTCGTGCCAGGCCTTCACTGGGGCTGTGTTCAAGGCGATGTCGTGCCAGGCCTTCACTGGGGCTGTGTTCAGGGCGATGTCGTGCCAGGCCTTCACTGCGGCTGTGTTCAGGGCGATGTCGTGCCAGGCCTTCACTGCGGCTGTGTTCAGGGCGATGTTGTGCCAGGCCTTCACTGCAGCTGTGTTCAGGGCGATGTCGTGCCAGGCCTTCACTGCGGCTGTGTTCAGGGCGATGTTGTGCCAGGCCTTCACTGCGGCTGTGTTCAGGGCGATGTTGTGCCAGGCCTTCACTGCGGCTGTGTTCAGGGCGATGTTGTGCCAGGCCTTCACTGCGGCTGTATTCAGGGCGATGTCGTGCCAGGCCTTCACTGGGGCTGTGTTCAGGGCGATGTCGTGCCAGGCCTTCACTGCAGCTGTGTTCGGGGCGATGTCGTGCCAGGCCTTCACTGCAGCTGTGTTCGGGGCGATGTCGTGCCAGGCCTTCACTGCGGCTGTGTTCAGGGCAATGTTGCGCCAGGCTTTCACTGCAGCTGTGTTCAGGGCGATGTTGTACCAGGCCTTCACTGCAGCTGTGTTCAGGGTGATGTTGTGCCAGGCCTTCACTGCAGCTGTGTTCAGGGCGATGTTATGCCAGGCCTTCACTGCAGCTGTGTTCAGGGCGATGTTATGCCAGGCCTTCGCTGCGGCTGTGTTGAGGGCGATGTTGTGCCAGGCCTTCGCTGCGGCTGTGTTCAGGGCAATGTTGTGCCAGGCCTTCGCTGCGGCTGTGTTCAGGGCCATGTTGTGCCAGGCCTTCGCTGCGGCTGTGTTCAGGGCGATGTCGTGCCAGGCCTTCGCTGCGGCTGTGTTTAGGGCGATGTTGTGCCTGGCCTTCATTGCAGCTGTGTTCAGGGCGATGTCGCGCCAGGCCTTCACTGGGGCTGTGTTCAGGGCGATGTCGTGCCAGGCCTTCACTGGGGCTGTGTTCAAGGCGATGTCGTGCCAGGCCTTCACTGGGGCTGTGTTCAGGGCGATGTCGTGCCAGGCCTTCACTGCGGCTGTGTTCAGGGCGATGTCGTGCCAGGCCTTCACTGCGGCTGTGTTCAGGGCGATGTCGTGCCAGGCCTTCACTGCGGCTGTGTTCAGGGCGATGTCGTGCCAGGCCTTCACTGCGGCTGTGTTCAGGGCGATGTTGTGCCAGGCCTTCACTGCAGCTGTGTTCACGGCGATGTTGTGCCAGGCCTTCACTGCAGCTGTGTTCAGGGCGATGTTGTGCCAGGCCTTCACTGCAGCTGTGTTCACGGCGATGTTGTGCCAGGCCTTCACTGCAGCTGTGGTCACGGCGATGTTGTGCCAGGCCTTCACTGCAGCTGTGTTCAGTTCCTCCTTGTTCTTCCGTCATTTTCCTTCAGTTGGTCTTTCAACGAGTGAAATGTGTGGTCCTTTGGATTCAGGTCATACAATTTTCTTGGCCATGGTAGAACATTCCACTTCTTTGCCTTAAAAACATGATGATGTTTTACAATGTATCCCTCCTGCACAACGAGGCGCTGTGGAGTGAGTTTTGAAGAATTCAGTTTAATCTTAGAGAATATTATAGCCCTCCAGAATTCCAAATTTGTCCTTATGCTTTTGTCAGTAGTTGCATTATCAGTTAGGTGATATGCTTCAAATCATGAGCAATTCCTTCCCTTCTCTGTCCCCTTCCCATCATTCTGATGCAATTTTATCTTTGTCTCCTCTGCTAATAGGATGTTGTTCCAGAACTCTGCAGACTTTTTTTCTAGATGTTTTTGGTAAACATGCTAATTTTGAGACTTACCGATGGACTACGCCTTGTGTTTAACCCTGGTTATTTACTGTGGTGAAGTCTTTTCTTGATTGTTGATATTGACTCAGATGTTGAGAGTGTGCTTGATTTGTCCAACTGTTGTTTCTCCTTCAGGAAATAATCCTGCTGTCATCCACCCGAGTTTTCATCTGTGGTCTTCTGGGCCTTTTGGTATTCCTCAGCTCACTTGAGCATTCTTCATCTTCAGTTGATATGGCCGCACCTCATGTTGTTACTGTCGTGTGGCCTGGTAAAGACTTTCTTCGTTAGCTGTGGTAGCTTTTGGGAATTCATTTTGAGAGTTAACAGCAATCGATTTTCCATGCAAAATGCCAAACCTCGTATCAACTAAATGCATTTTATCTGTTTATTTGTGAAGTGAAAAGGGGGAACAAGTATAAAAAGCACTGTGCTTCCCACACCGATCGCTCATTTTTCAGGCAGATACCCTCGGTGGGAGAATCTACACTTTGAGCTCATATCCATTATTTAGTTTCATCTCAAACAAGGTGTGATGAATAATTAAAATAACAATAATGTCACTGTCCAAAAATTTATGGCTGTGGCTTGACTGTCTACAATTATATTTATATATAATATGGCCAAATAGGGAAATATTTCCCGGTCGTAAAAATTGATTCTTAAAATGTAAAGAATGTAAAATACATGCACATTTTTGAAGAGAATATTCATTAATTGAAAATGAATATTTCAAGAAAGAAACTGCAATTAGTGAATCAACATTGACCTGCATTAAATTGAAAACAATATGCAAATACAACATTCTGAATGTATTTTATTTCCTTTTATACATTTCTTTGGGAAAAACTACTCATTCTGATTATTATGCCTGTGACCCATTTCAGAAATTTTGGGACAAGGGAGTATTTACCAGCGAGTAAATTATCTTTCCTTGTAACAGCCCTCCAAATTATTGTTCGAGGAACTGACGATTTTTCCAGAAAGCATCACATGCTGTGTTTTCAATGGGCGACTGGTCTGAACAGCAGGTAGGCCAGTCTAGCAGTCCCACAGTGTAAGAAGAAAACCATGCGCTTTAAAGACTTGCAGAATGCGGCTCGCCATTTACTCTTTTAAATAAGCTGGGGCTTTTATGGAAAAGCATCATTGAAGAACTGCCTATGTTAATCCAAATTATGTTTATGGAGTTTTTCTCCTTTGGCCTGGAGAACACAGATCCTTTATTACCATAAACAACTTGAAAGGTTGAAAGGTCCGACAATCGCACTTTTTCACTGTGCATTACTCCATTTCAGATTAGCTCAAGCGCTGAGAAGAGAGCGGCATGTCTGATCATTTCTAACAAATGGCCCCTCGGTGCATAGTTTAGTCTTCAGTTGATGCATGATGCTCATTGGCAAGTGTTTTTCTCAAGTATTCCCTGCCCGTGTGGTAACGTTCATTACAAACCGTGTCATTTACAAAAGCCAAAAAAAAAAATAGTCACTGTGCATTTTGCCTCCAATGGGAAAAAAAGATTATATTGTTGTTTACCAACAATTCAGCATATTATTTCAGCATAAGCCTGCCTTCTCCAAGTGTTTCTCCTCTTAGGTAACACAACGTCTTCGGGAGAAAACCCTGACGATGGCATGTTTATGCAGAAACGTTAATGGAAACAAGCGATGCCAGGCTTGGCGAACCCCGCCCCTCATTTATATTTTAGCTGTTCAATGAGTTGTTTAATTTTTCAGGCACATGTGCTCTTGGGTTTGACCCATCAAGACCTATCACTCAAGGTCAAAGGTCATAGTGTCATTTTACTTACCATATGTGAGTTCCTTCATGTGATTAATAATAACCAAGTGACTGTCTATACTAGTTTTAGAGATATAGCCTTATTAAATCTCGTCACCTCTCAAGGTCAAAGGTCATGATGTCATTTTAATCTCCATTTATGATTTCTGAGATGTGTGCAATAGTAATTTAGTGGCTATCTACGTCTTTGAGATATAGTGTGAAATTGCCTATTCAGATCAATAACCTTGAATCCCCTGAACTTCTACCCCTACAGATCCTCAAAAAAGGCTCAGGAGGTAGTCTAGGTATCATAAGGTTCCTGGTTCGATCCTCGGCTCCTCCAAAGAACGTGTCGAAGTGTCCCTGAGACACTGAACTCCGCACTGCTCCTGATGTGCAGGCTGGCGCCTTGCATGGCAGCCTCTTCCATCAGGGTAAATGAGAGGCATAATTGTAAAGTGCTTTGGGGTCATGTGACAAGAAAGCGCAATATAAATACAGTCCATTTACTCTTAATTATAGCGAAGGATAAGATTATAATTAATAAGTTTGGCACTGGTTTTATGTATATGGGACCATTCTTTATGGACTTATGGCCAAAAAACAATTGAGACTTTTTCTGTGACCTTGATCTTGATGCAGTTAATTCAAAAATGTAATAGTATTGATTCTGGGCCATTGCTCAACCTTTGGCCGAAGGCGATATTGCGTCAGTATGGGAAAATTGCCCATGAACGCTTTTGATCACTTTGGGAACTGTATTAATTGTGATGTTAAACTTTCAATTTGTGCTGAAAAATGTTGCCAAATTATGCTTTTTGCGGCTTCAGTTCCTCCTGGGTCTCATATTTTCAAGCAATTAAGCCATGTTTGGTGTCAAATTGTTCCTTGGGATGGCAGCAACAATAACAGTTATAAATTTTAGATCTAGCACTGTGATAATTGGGAGTTACTCATTGATTTATCCACATATGTTGGTTTTAGGGGGGTGCCCATCTAAATTTGGCCCGCATCTGTCCGAGCACATATGATACAAAAAACAAAAGCATTTTCTAGGCCCACATACATCTCTCCGCACAGTCAATATGGTAAGGAATCTGAAGCTTTCATGGGCAATTTTTTCATACTGACGCAACACCACCTTCGTTATAAATTCAGGCAGAGGTTTTTTTCATAATCTAGTCAGCAAACAAATTAATAAATAAATTGACAAACAAACCAAGTCGATCTCTATACCCTCTCCCCACCCCTTCGGATAGTGAGGGTTAGGAAAACTTCTTTGCATCGGAGCCAGTGAACAGTGATTTTTACTTTGCTTTTGTTAATGACACAGTTTGTAGTTTCGTGATCGGGCACCTAATCAACTCAGGTGTGCATTAAATTTCTCTGAAATATTTGTCAAAAAACGCATGTCCTTTTATCTCCTTTCCACAGAGATTTTTCTAGATTCCCTGAATATTTTAAAGATATCCTGCTCTCTTGAGGGAGAAACCCAACAAGGCGTAACACAGCACATTGAGATAAGTCGTTTTTAAACTGTTGCTTTATTTAATCATGCATTTTTTCACAAAGTGGCAAACCTTGATCACTCGTTGTTGTAATCAGCTGTCTTGTGTGGGGGCTCCTTTTGCGTGTCTGCACTACAGCATCCTCCGTTCAACACCCGTGCATTCGTTTTTTATATTCCTACACTCTTTAGAGTTTTTTTATTGCCCCTGTCCCTACTTTTTTGGGATGTTTTGAGGCATCAAATCTAGAATGAGTGTACATTTCCAGAAAAGCAAAAAAAGTTCCTGTTAAAACGAGACATATTTTGCCTGGATTGATTTCATTGATCTTTATTTGATTTCACTTTCACAACAAATCATGTTACTGGTATACTAAAGCAAAGTACGTGTATATGCATAACTGTAAAATGCGAACATTTTATAGCTCAATCGCATGAAGTTGGCTTAAATTTCAAGTTGAACATACATGTATGAACAAAGTGAAAAATGGGGAAATGTTAAAAAAGCATTGCTTGTCAAAACAAGGTTCCTCTGAAAGAAGAATAATGATATTAGATAATACATAAATACAAACCCAAAACCAGTGAAGTTGGCACGTTATGTAAATCGTAGATAAAAACAGAATACAATGATTTGCAAATCCTTTTTAACTTATATTCAATTGAATACACTGCAAAGACAAGATGTTTAATGTTCAAACTGAGAAACTTTTTTTTTTTTTGCAGATAATCATTAACTTAGAATTTAAAGGCAGCAACACATTGCAAAAAAGTTAGCACAGGGGCCTTTTTACCACTGTGTTACATCGCCTTTCCTTTTAACGACACTCAGTAAAAGTTTGGGAACTGAGGAGACCAATTTTTGAAGCTTTTCAGGTGGAACTCTTTCCCATTTTTGCTTGATGTACAGCTTAAGTTGTTCAACAGTCCGGGGTCTCCGTTGTCGTATTTTACGCTTCATAATGCGCCACATATTTTCAATGGGAGACAGGTCTGGACTACAGGCAGGCCAGTCTAGTACCCGCACTCTTTTACTACGGAGCCATGCTGTTGTAACACGTGCAGAATGTGGCTTGGCATTGTCTTGCTGAAATAAGCAGGGGCGTCCATGAAAAAGACGTTGCTTTGATGGCAACATATGTTGCTCCAAAACCTGTATGTACCTTTCAGCATTAATGCTGCCTTCACATATGTGTAAGCTGCCCATGGCTTGGGCACTAATACACCCCCATACCATCACAGATGCTGGCTTTTG
This sequence comes from Gymnothorax reevesii, assembly GCA_029721435.1. Classification (NCBI taxonomy): domain Eukaryota; kingdom Metazoa; phylum Chordata; class Actinopteri; order Anguilliformes; family Muraenidae; genus Gymnothorax; species Gymnothorax reevesii. The sequence continues at coordinate 161,776,219 of CM056575.1, forward strand.
AACTTTGCGCCTATAACAGTCCGGATGGTTCTTTTCCTCTTTGGTCCGGAGGACACGACGTCCACAGTTTCCAAAAACAATTTGAAATGTGGACTCGTCAGACCACAGAACACTTTTCCACTTTGCATCAGTCCATCTTAGAGGAGCTTGGGCCCAGCAAAGCCGGCGGCGTTTCTGGGTGCTGTTGATAAATGGCTTTCGCTTTGCATTGTAGAGTTTTAACTTGCACTTGCAGATGTAGCGACGAACTGTAGTTACTGACAGTGGTTTTCTGAAGTGTTCCTGAGCCCATGTGGTGATGTCCTTTACACACTGATGTCGGTTTTTGTTGCAGTAACGCCTGAGGGATCGAAGGTCACGGGCATTCAATGTTGGTTTTCGGCCTTGTCGCTTACGTGGAGTGATTTCTCCAGATTCTCTGAACCTTTTGACGATATTACGGACCGTAGATGATGAAATCCCTAAATTTCTTGCAATAGCTCGTTGAGGAATGTTGTTTTTAAACTGTTCGACAATCAGCTCACACATTTGTTCAATAAGTGGTGACCCTCGCCCCATCCTTGTTTGTGAATGACTGAGCATTTCAGGGAAGCTGCTTTTATACCCAATCATGGCACCCACCTGTTCCCAGTTAGCACGTTCACGTGCGGGATGTTCCAAATAAGTGTTTGATGAGCATTCCTCAACTCTCTCAGTCTTTTTTGTCACTTGTGCCAGCTTTTTTGAAACATGTTGCAGGCATCAAATTCCAAATGAGCTAATATTTGCAAAAAATTACAAAGTTTACCTGTTCGAACATTAAGTAACTTGTCTTAGCAGTGCATTCAATTGAATATAGGTTGAAAAGGATTTGCAAATCATTGTATTCTGTTTTTATTTACGATTTACACAACGTGCCAACTTCACTGGTTTTGGGGTTTGTAAACAAACACACATTAATACACATATACTTATATGTATACATGTCTTGTATTGTTTCAAATTTAGTACAGGTCGAAGATGATTTACAAATCATTGTTTCCTTTTTAGCTGGCTTTTTCCATATCTTTCCAATTCTTCTGGAAATGGGGTTGCGCAGTCATGTCTATCTCAGGATGCCTCAAGCTGCTATAGAGCTTCCCACTGGAAAATTGAAAGAATTTTAGTGAGAATTTCTTTGGTTTTTGCTTTATTTCTGGAGTCTTGTGCAGCAGAAGTAGATTTTAGCGGCATATATATACATGGATTTACATAGCAAAGCAGTAAAATGTTTATGTTTAATATTCAGAAAAATGTTTTGGGGGCATTTAAGCAAAAATATGGCTGCATTTGGATGAAAAGTGAAAGGTCTTGAGTCTATGAGGTTATCACCAGATGATGACCCGGTAAATCCTCTGCTATTTTGGGATAAACCTTGTCACCTCATGACGAAGTGTCTCTTATTTCCTCCCATTGAGACATTCAAACCTCAGCTTTAGGTCACTTTCATTGACTTTGTATGTCCTGTATCTGTATGTCCTGTAACTGTATGTCCTGTAACTGTATGTCCTGTATCTGTATGTCCTGTAACTGTATGTCCTGTTTCTGTATGTCCTGTTTCTGTATGTCCTGTAACTGTATGTCCTGTATCTGTATGTCCTGTATCTGTATGTCCTGTAACTGTATGTCCTGTATCTGTATGTCCTGTAACTGTATGTCCTGTATCTGTATGTCCTGTAACTGTATGTCCTGTATCTGTATGTCCTGTATCTGTATGTCCTGTAACTGTATGTCCTGTATCTGTATGTCCTGTATCTGTATGTCCTGTAACTGTATGTCCTGTATCTGTATGTCCTGTATCTGTATGTCCTGTTTCTGTATGTCCTGTAACTGTATGTCCTGTATCTGTATGTCCTGTATCTGTATGTCCTGTAACTGTATGTCCTGTATCTGTATGTCCTGTATCTGTATGTCCTGTTTCTGTATGTCCTGTAACTGTATGTCCTGTATCTGTATGTCCTGCTTCTGTATGTCCTGTATCTGTATGTCCTGTTTCTGTATGTCCTGTAACTGTATGTCCTGTAACTGTATGTCCTGTATCTGTATGTCCTGTAACTGTATGTCCTGTATCTGTATGTCCTGTTTCTGTATGTCCTGTAACTGTATGTCCTGTATCTGTATGTCCTGTATCTGTATGTCCTGTAACTGTATGTCCTGTATCTGTATGTCCTGTAACTGTATGTCCTGTATCTGTATGTCCTGTAACTGTATGTCCTGTATCTGTATGTCCTGTATCTGTATGTCCTGTAACTGTATGTCCTGTATCTGTATGTCCTGTATCTGTATGTCCTGTTTCTGTATGTCCTGTAACTGTATGTCCTGTATCTGTAATTCTGTTTTGTAAAGAAGGTCAGTTGAAGAAAATGGTGCAAAATTTAGTTTTTTTTCACTTTCCTGTCATGAATTCACATGCCAGGTTGAAAATGAAGAAATTCTCTTTCTGAGACTCTGGTCCAGTCTTTACAAGCAAAAAACAACTGGTTTATTTTCTCCTGTTGTGTAAGCAGCAGTTGGCTGGTAAAAGTTTGAGGAAAAAATAACGTATATGGAATGAAGAATTTTCTCATTTTATCATGCTATTTTTATCCTTAATGTACACATCTGGGACTGTACCACAGCAAATAGAGAGGGATATGGGAGAAAGAGGGAGCGACAGGCGTATAGGAAGAGGGAGACAGAAAGAGGGAGTGAGAGAGAAATAGTTGCTGAGTAAAGACTTGAAGCTCATTCATTTGTACCCTGGCTCCATCACCGGGGGTAGGGTGGCGCGGGATGAGCTGGGGGGCATGAGAAAAAGAGAGAGAATGAAAGAGGGATGGAGTGAGAGATGGGGAAGAGTGAGGGAGAGAGAGAGCAGCCCCTTTTCTTGCCCAAGCCCATCAAGTACGGGCCAGAGCCCCTGAAAACAGGGGATTAGGAGAGAGCCGCTCTCCCCTGGGACTCTGTGCTGTACAGCACGCTACACTGGGCCCCTAATGCAGCCGAGAGGGGCTCTCCCACACACACACACACGCACATACACACACATACATACACACACACACACATACACACACACACGCACACACACTCACACACACACACACACACACACACACACACACACATACACACGCTCACACACACACACACACACACACGCACATACACACACACACGCACACACATACACACACACACGCACGCACACACATACACACACACACATACACACACACACACACACACACACACACACATACACACACGCATGCATACACACACACACACACACACGCACATACACACACACACACACACAAACACACACACGGACGCACACACACACACACACACACATGCACATACACACACACACACACACACACAAACACACACACGGACGCACACACACACACGCACACACGCACACACACACACACACACGCACACACATGCATATGCACACACACATACACATGCACACACACGCACACACACTCACACACACACATGCATACACACACACGCAGACATACACACGCACAAACACATGCACACTTGCACACTGACAGATGCGCACACACACACATACATGCATGCACACACATATGCATACACATTTACACATGTACACAGACACACATACACACATGCGCATTCACACTCACTCATAGAAATACACATGCACACAGAGAAACAGAGAAATAATTTAATTGTAATTAGGTCTTTGGACCGGCACTCGGCGATGTTTCAGAACTCTTCAGCGAATGAAGGTAATTCTGGTCACTAGTACGTGGTTTCGTCCGTTTACATTTTTCAATCAGACAGCTGTCTATTTTTCACAGCGAGCTGAGTGACTGTGCTGCAAAAACAGCTGTACGTACTTGTCGACGAAATTACCTTAATTCGCTGAAGAGTTCTGAAATGCCGTTGCCGAGTGCCGGTGCATAGATCTAATTATAATTAAATTATTTTTCTGTACTGAATGCAGCCCATTATTTTGTGGCTTTTAGATCGCATGGGGGAGAGAAGTCGTGTCTTCAATGCCTCTTGATTATTCTTGAATTGGAAAACGTTAATAAAGTAAAACCATCTAGAATTAGCCAGGACGAATTGTTAATAAAGGGAGGGATATTAGCCCAGGTCTAAAGCCGCCGCTGGTGGGCGCCAAGGCTGCATATTTACCTCTGGGAAATGTGTGATCAAGAGTAAAGTCCCGCAAAAATTCTTTATACCTCCGTGCCGAGCTCCTGAACACCTCACTTCAGCCTGGAGTCTGAGACCGCTGCCGAGCTCCTGAACACCTCACTTCAGCCTGGAGTCTGAGACCGCTGCTAAGCTCCTGAACACCTCACTTCAGCCTGGAGTCTAATGGCCCTGCAGAGCTCCTGAATACCTCCCTTCAACCTGGAGTCTAGGACCCCTGCTGAGCTCCTGAACACCTCACTTCAGCCTGGAGTCTGATACCCCTGTTGAGCTCCTGAACACCTCACTTCAGCCTGGAGTCTGATACCCCTGCTGAGCTCCTGAACACCTCACTTCAGCCTGGAGTCTGACACCCCTGCCGAGCTCCTGAACACCTCACTTCAGCCTGGAGTCTGATACCCCTGCCGAGCTCCTGAACACCTCACTTCAGCCTGGGTTCTGACACCCCTGCCGAGCTCCTGAACACCTCACTTCAGCCTGGAGTTTGATACCCCTGCTGAGCTCCTGAACACCTCACTTCAGCCTGGAGTCTGATACCCCTGCTGAGCTCCTGAACACCTCACTTCAGCCTGGAGTCTGATACCCCTGCCGAGCTCCTGAACACCTCACTTCAGCCTGGGGTCTGATACCCCTGCTGAGCTCCTGAACACCTCACTTCAGCCTGGAGTCTGATACCACTGCTGAGCTCCTGAACACCTCACTTCAGCCTGGAGTCTGATACCCCTGCCGAGCTCCTGAACACCTCACTTCAGCCTGGGGTCTGACACCCCTGCTGAGCTCCTGAACACCTCACTTCAGCCTGGGGTCTGATACCCATGCTGAGCTGCTGAACACCTCACTTCAGCCTGGAGTCGGATACTCCTGCCGAGCTCCTGAACACCTCACTTCAGCCTGGAGTCTGATACCCCTGCTGAGCTCCTGAACACCTCATTTCAGCCTGGGGTCTGACACCCCTGCCGAGCTCCTGAACACCTCACTTCAGCCTGGCTTCTGAGACCCTTGACGTGCTCCTGAACACCTCACTTCAGCCTGGAGTCTGATACCCCTGCTGAGCTCCTGAACACCTCACTTCAGCCTGGAGTCTGATACCCCTGCTGAGCTCCTGAACACCTCACTTCAGCCTGGAGTCTTATACCCCTGCTGAGCTCCTGAACACCTCACTTCAGCCTGGGGTCTGATACCCATGCTGAGCTGCTGAACACCTCACTTCAGCCTGGAGTCTGATACCCCTGCTGAGCTCCTGAACACCTCATTTCAGCCTGGGGTCTGACACCCCTGCCGAGCTCCTGAACACCTCACTTCAGCCTGGCTTCTGAGACCCTTGACGTGCTCCTGAACACCTCACTTCAGCCTGGAGTCTGATACCCCTGCTGAGCTCCTGAACACCTCACTTCAGCCTGGAGTCTGATACCCCTGCTGAGCTCCTGAACACCTCACTTCAGCCTGGAGTCTTATACCCCTGCTGAGCTCCTGAACACCTCACTTCAGCCTGGAGTCTGATACCCCTGCTGAGCTCCTGAACACCTCACTTCAGCCTGGCTTCTGAGACCCTTGACGTGCTCCTGAACACCTCACTTCAGCCTGGAGTCTGATACCCCTGCCAAGCTCCTGAACACCACACTTCAGCCTGGAGTCGGATACTCCTGTTGAGCTCCTGAACACCTCACTTCAGCCTGGAGTCTGATACTCCTGCCGAGCTCCTGAACACCTCACTTCAGCCTGGATTCTGATACCCCAGCTGAGCTCCTGAACACCTCACTTCAGCCTGGAGTCTGAGACTTCTGCTGAGCTCCTGAACACCTCACTTCAGCCTGGAGTCTGATACCCCTGTTGAACTCCTGAACACCTCACCTCAGCCTGGAGTTTGATACCCCTGTTTAGCTCCTGAACACCTCACTTCAGCCCGGAGTCTGATACTCCTGTTGAGCTCCTAAACACCTCACTTCAGCCTGGAGTCTGATACCCCTGTTGAACTCTTGAACACCTCACTTCAGCCTGGAGTCTGAGACTTCTGCTGAACTCCTGAACACCTCACTTCAGCCTGGAGTCTGATACCCCTGTTGAACTCCTGAACACCTCACCTCAGCCTGGAGTTTGATACCCCTGTTGAGCTCCTGAACACCTCACTTCAGCCCGGAGTCTGATACTCCTGTTGAGCTCCTAAACACCTCACTTCAGCCTGGAGTCTGATACCCCTGCTGAGCTCCTGAACACCTCACTTCAGCCTGGAGTCTGATACCCCTGCTGAGCTCCTGAACACCTCACTTCAGCCTGGAGTCTGATACCCCTGTTGAGCTCCTGAACACCTCACTTCAGCCTGGAGTCCGCTGCCCCAGCCGAGCTCCTGAACACCTCACTTCAGCCTGGAGTCTGATACCCCTGCCGAGCTGCTGAACACCTCACTTCAGCCTGGCGTCTGATACCCCTGTTGAGCTCCTGAACACCTCACTTCAGCCTGGAGTCCGCTGCCCCAGCCGAGCTCCTGAACACCTCACTTCAGCCTGGAGTCTGATACCCCTGTTGAACTCTTGAACACCTCACTTCAGCCTGGAGTCTGAGACCCCTGCCGAGCTCCTGAACACCTCACTTCAGACTGGAGTCTGAAACCCCTGTTGAGCTCCTGAACACCTCACTTCAGCCTAGAGTCTGATACCCCTGCCGAGCTCCTGAACACCTCAGTTCAGCCAGGAGTCTGATACCCCGGCCAGGATCCTGAACACCTCACTTCAGCCTGGTGTCTAAAACCCCGGCCGAGATCCTGAACACCTCACTTCAGCCTGGAGTCTGATACCCCTGCTAAGCTCCTGAACACCTCTCTTCAGCCTGGGGTCTAATACCCCTGCTGAGCTCCTGAACACCTCTCTTCAGCCTGGGGTCTAATACCCCTGCTGAGCTCCTGAACACCTCTCTTCAGCCTGGAGTCTGATACCCCTGCTGAGCTCCTGAACACCTCACTTCAGCCTGGAGTCTGATACCCCTGCTGAGCTCCTGAACACCTCACTTCAGCCTGGAGTCTGATACCCCTGCTGAGCTCCTGAACACCTCACTTCAGCCTGGAGTCTGATACCCCTGCAGAGCTCCTGAATTGAGTATTCATGCAGACCATCGTATGACTGAGGATAACCCCCATAATTTCCTATTTCACAAAGTGTATAACATATTAGCATGTGTTGCCAAATGCATATAGCGTGTGTCAGTGTATTTGAGGGCATTCTTGCTCAGTGCACTGCGGCGAGCGAAAGCACAGACATGTTCTCCTGTCTCTGACTCAACCAATCAGAGCCAGGCATTGTGACAGGATAGGGAGTATCAGAGAGCAGATTGCTGTAGGTGCTGGTATTTGATGCGTCCTTTGATAATGCGCGCAGCTGAGTTTTCCATGGGCCTCGCTGCCACAGCACAGGCCTTTCATGTGCTTCTGCATGGGCTTTAAAAGGCTTTTTGCAAAGTCACTGGGACTGCAGCGGGAGTGAGCTGTTCTGTCCCATTGGTTTTCTCGAGGAAAACGGTGTCTTCTCTCCAAATGTGTTGACAAGATGTGTTCTCTTCAAAAACAGCCCCTCATCATACCCTTACTATCATTATTTATTTATTTATTCACGCTTTTTCATGTTCTCTCATGGCTGTTTAGTAAATGCAGCTCATATAAGTGTGTGTTAGTGGAAGAAGCTTAGTAGCTTCTCTCGTCACCATGGCTGGTGACCTCTGACCCTTGTGACATCACCAGCATAAAGCCCATTACTCATTAAGCCCTAGAAACTCAGTGTTCCTGGAATATTTTTGGCAGGCTGTTTGTACTCTCAGCAGATCCCAGGATCCTGCATGAGCTCCATACTCTCCTCGAACCCTGTTTCTGTTCTTTAGCATTTCTCAGGTAAAGCCTCATCTCCACAGATGCTGCTGCAGGAAGTGCCTTTGCACACACATTCACCTGCTGAGCTACCATTTCATATCGCAGTCCCAGATCCCTTACCATGCATTTCCCAACCTCATTACACTCCATAGCAGAAGGCTCGGAGCCGTCATCTTGCCAAAGGAAGGCTGCACAAAGTATTAAATGACTGGGTGCCAATAATTGTGGTCTGTATGTTTTTAAGAAACATATTTATTTTATGGTAATAATTATTTTCGCTCGATTGTTGTATTTTAATTGAAGGTTGTATTATTGTTAACATTTTGAATAAAACATCAATTGGTTATGAGCGATAATGGCATTAACCCCTTTCTGCAGATGTAGACGCTCGCGTCTGTAGAACTGCAAATTTAAGGACGTAGTTACAGTACTTGACCACGAGATGGCACCCCCGGATCAGTTATTGAATATTCACAAGGAAGCAGAACTGAAAGACGCTTGAGAGTATGGAGAAGTTCCCTCCAATCCCTGTTTTTCAGGAGTTGCATGAATTAAACTCCTCAGCTAAGCCTGATGTGCATATTGGTCAATATCCTTGCCCATAGTATCGATCCAGCAGTCTAAAAAAATGATCTATTGCAACAGAAAAAATCGTTGTCCTGTGTAGCAACCACTTTAGCTACAGTGAGCCAACAGTATTCCAATTAATGGTTCAGAAATATCAGTTTTCTGAAGCAAAAAATTCTACATGGCATTGATTATCTCACATTCTACTGTCAATTACAGTCATCTCTTTCAAAAAATGCGTAGTTCCCTACCATGGATTTACGTGTAGATTCTTTCATCAACAAATTCAGCACTTCCACATATCCTCCCGAGTACTGGTGTTGATACCCAATCACTCGAATATACACTCAGGCTCTTCTTCGTAACTGCGCAATTACACTTCATGCCCACGTGAAATTCCCCCGGTAACAATGTATTGATTGGCTCGTTTCTTATCCAATTCCCAAGTGTTTAATCATTTTAGAGTAAGTACACATTGATTGGATAAACACAGAGCATACAAGCCTATGCGTATCAGCAGGCTCGGTTGCATCCTGTCTACGTTGCGCTCATTACGTGGCTGAATAAGACGCGATTTAGACCAAAATAAAGCTCACAAAACTGGCCTTGGAAGTGTTCGGTTACACTTACAGGATTTAAGTGAGATACGGACATGGTCAATGGGAATTATTTCAAATGGAACAGGACTGAAGGGTTCCTTCTACTGGATACATCAGTCTCCAGTGGAGGGATTCATGAAAAAGGTTAGGCTTCTTTTGCTTTTTACTTTTGCTTTTTGTTTTGGAATGAAACCGTATTCAACAAAGTCGAATGCCGCGGTTTTTTTCCTGTATAACACGTGAACTTCCCACGCATTTGGATGGACCCCCTGGTATGTTCATTGCATGGTTCTGTTGAATCCAGGGAGGAAATATATAGTTTTATCTACCCTGAAAGTGGAATGTCTATTCTGTTAAACTAAGGGATATTTCAGATCAGAATTCAGATATCACTGAGTTGTACCTGTTCCTTATTAAGTGTTGACATTTGAGCTCGGATGTCAGAATTGCCGGTTTCATTGCAGTGTGAATGTCCTGATCGTTTAATCAGCTATTTATTTATTGACTGTGTGCTGGCTTGGGGAACTTTAAAGAAAAATGGACAAAACTCTAAACTTTATTATGGAGAAAATTTTGTGTTAGGAGAAGTTACTGTTGACCACTGATGTTCAGCTGCACTTATATCGATAAATTCATGCTAAACTCAACCAGAAAATCATTAGTTCATATAAAATTTCATGCCTCAAAACTTTATTTGTGTTAAATACATGATTTTTTTATGATTTGATAGTGCAACATCTCAGACTTCGGGGAGACACTTGGATAGCTGTGTAATTTGGCCAATAGCATGTAGGTAATCTAGAATGTAATGTTGAAGATGAATCCTAATTATGATAAAGGAGGTTATGATCTGAGAAATGTAAAGATTTAAGGGCCAGCAGTTTTTCCATTCTCAGTATTATTGTTTTGCAATTTTGATGGTGAATTCTGATGAAGATTTTTTATGTTTGCAGTCCATTTTCTCTACCAAAATCATGAAAATAAACTGAGATACGATGTAATTGCAAATGCTGTTATTGTCTTTTCTGAGTAAAGCCACAGTTTTCCTCTTTATGAGGCTTTAATCTTGAATTATACAGCATT
>CM056575.1:161791526-161876526 GCA_029721435.1 Gymnothorax reevesii
GGTAGGGTCGAAGCCCGCTGTGGGCAGCGCGAAGCTGGGTAGGGTCGAAGCCCGCCGTGGGCGGCGAAGAGCTGGGTAAGGTCGAAGCCCGCCGTGGGCGGCGCAGAGCTGGGTAAGGTCGAAGCCCGCCATGGGCGGCGCAGAGCTGGGTAGGGTCGAAGCCCGCCGTGGGCAGTGCGGAGCTGGGTAGGGTCAGCGCCCCCCGTGGGCAGCGCGGAGCTGGGTAGAGTCAGAGCCCCCCCTGGGCAGCGCGGAGCTGGGTAGGGGTGGAGCTCGCCGTGGGCAGCGCGGAGCTGGGTAGGGTCGAAGCCCACCGTGGGCAGCGCGGAGCTGGGTAGGGTCAGAGCCCGCCGTGGGCAGCGCGGAGCTGGGTAGGGTCAGAGCCCGCCGTGGGCAGCGCAGAGCTGGGTAGGGTCAGAGCTCGCCGTGGGCAGCACGAGCTGGATAGGGTCAGAGCCCGCTGTGGACAGCGCGGAGCTGGATAGGGTCAGAGCCCGCCGTGGGGAACGTGGAGCTGGGTAGGGTCAAAGCCCGCCGTGGGCAGCGCAGAGCTGGATAGGGTCAGAGCTCGCCGTGGGCCGTGCGGAGCTGGGTAGGGTCGAAGCCCACTGTGGGTAGCGTAGAGCTGGGTAGGGTCGAAGCCCGCCGTGGGCAGCGCGGAGCTGGGTAGGGTCGAAGCCCACCGTGGGCACCGTGGAGCTGGGTAGGGTCGAAGCCCGCCGTGGGCAGCTCGAAGCTGGGTAGGGTCAGAGGCCCCCGTGGGCAGCGCGGAGCTGGGTACAGTCGAAGCCCGCCGTGGGCAGCGTAGAGCTGGGTAGGGTCAGAGACCGCCGTGGGCAGCGCGGAGCTGGGTAGGGTCAGAGGCCCCCGTGGGCAGCGCGGAGCTGGGTACAGTCGAAGCCCGCCGTGGGCAGCGTAGAGCTGGGTAGGGTCAGAGCACCCTGTGGGCAGCGCAGAGCTGGGTAGGGTCAGAGCTCGCCGTGGGCAGCACGAGCTGGATAGGGTCAGAGCCCGCCGTGGACAGCGCGGAGCTGGATAGGGTCAGAGCCCGCCGTGGGGAACGTGGAGCTGGGTAGGGTCAGAGCCCGCCGTGGGCAGCGCAGAGCTGGATAGGGTCAGAGCTCGCCGTGGGCCGTGCGGAGCTGGGTAGGGTCGAAGCCCACTGTGGGTAGCGTAGAGCTGGGTAGGGTCGAAGCCCGCCGTGGGCAGCGCGGAGCTGGGTAGGGTCGAAGCCCACCGTGGGCACCGTGGAGCTGGGTAGGGTCGAAGCCCGCCGTGGGCAGCTCGAAGCTGGGTAGGGTCAGAGGCCCCCGTGGGCAGCGCGGAGCTGGGTACAGTCGAAGCCCGCCGTGGGCAGCGTAGAGCTGGGTAGGGTCAGAGACCGCCGTGGGCAGCGCGGAGCTGGGTAGGGTCAGAGGCCCCCGTGGGCAGCGCGGAGCTGGGTACAGTCGAAGCCCGCCGTGGGCAGCGTAGAGCTGGGTAGGGTCAGAGACCGCCGTGGGCAGCGCGGAGCTGGGTAGGGTCAGAGCACCCTGTGGGCAGTGCGGAGCTGAGTAGGGTCAGAGCACCCTGTGGGCAGTGCGGAGCAGGGTAGGGTCAGAGCCCGCTATGGGCAGCGCGGAGCTGGGTTGGGTCAGAGCCCGCTGTGGGCAGTGCGGAGCTGGGTAGGGTCAGAGCCCGCTGTGGGCAGTGTGGAGCTTGGTAGGTCAGAGCCCGCTGTGGGCAGTACGGAGCTGAATAGGGTCAGAGCCCGCTGTGGGCAGAGTGGAGCTGGGTTGGGTCAGAGCCCGCTGTGGGCAGCGCAGAGCTGGGTAGGGTCAGAGCCCGCTGTGGGCAGCGCAGAGCTGGGTAGGGTCAGAGCCCGCTGTGGGCAGCGCAGAGCTGGGTAGGGTCAGAGCCCGCCGTGGGCAGCGCAGAGCTGGGAAGGGTCAGAGCTCGCCGTGGGCAGCGCAGAGCTGGGTAGGGTCACAGCTCGCCGTGGGCAGCGCAGAGCTGGGTAGGGTCAGAGCTCGCCGTGGGCAGCGCAGAGCTGGGTAGGGTCAGAGCTCGCCGTGGGCAGCACGAGCTGGATAGGATCAGAGCCCGCCGTGGACAGCGAGGAGCTGGATAGGGTCAGAGCCCGCCGTGGGCAGCGTGGAGCTGGGTAGGGTCAGAGCCCGCCGTGGGCAGCACAGAGCTGGATAGGGTCAGAGCCCGCCGTGGGCACCGTGGAGCTGGGTAGGGTCGAAGCTCGCTGTGGGTGGCGTAGAGCTGGGTAGGGTCAGAGACCGCCGTGGGCAGCGCGGAGCTGGGTAGGGTCAGAGCCCCCCGTGGGCAGCGCGGAGCTGGGTACAGTCGAAGCCCGCCGTGGGCAGCGTAGAGCTGGGTAGGGTCAGAGACCGCCGTGGGCAGCGCGGAGCTGGGTAGGGTCAGAGCACCCTGTGGGCAGTGCGGAGCTGGGTAGGGTCAGAGCCCGCTGTGGGCAGCGCGGAGCTGGGTAGGGTCAGAGCCCGCTGTGGGCAGCGCGGAGCTGGATAGGTCAGAGCCCGCTGTGGGCAGTGCGGAGCTGGGTAGGGTCAGAGCCGGCTATGGGCAGCGCGGAGCTGGGTAGGGTCAGAGCCCGCTGTGGGCAGTGCGGAGCAGGGTAGGGTCAGAGCCCGCTGTGGGCAGCGCAGAGCTGGGTAGGGTCAGAGCCCGCTGTGGGCAGCGCAGAGCTGGGTAGGGTCAGAGCCCGCCGTGGGCAGCGCAGAGCTGGGTAGGGTCAGAGCTCGCCGTGGGCAGCGCAGAGCTGGGTAGGGTCAGAGCTCGCCGTGGGCAGCGCAGAGCTGGGTAGGGTCAGAGCTCGCCGTGGGGAGCACGAGCTGGATAGGTCAGAGCCCGCTGTGGGCAGTGCGGAGCTGGGTAGGGTCAGAGCACCCTGTGGGCAGTGCGGAGCTGGGTAGGGTCAGAGCCGGCTATGGGCAGCGCGGAGCTGGGTAGGGTCAGAGCCCGCTGTGGGCAGTACGGAGCTGGGTAGGGTCAGAGCCCGCTGTAGGCAGTGTGGAGCTTGGTAGGTCAGAGCCCGCTGTGGGCAGTGCGGAGCTGGGTAGGGTCAGAGACCGCTGTGGGCAGCGCGGAGCTGGATAGGTCAGAGCCCGCTGTGGGCAGTGCGGAGCTGGGTAGGGTCAGAGCACCCTGTGGGCAGTGCGGAGCTGGGTAGGGTCAGAGCCCGCTATGGGCAGCGCAGAGCTGGATAGGGTCAGAGCTCGCCGTGGGCCGCGCAGAGCTGGATAGGGTCAGAGCTCGCCGTGGGCCGTGCGGAGCTGGGTAGGGTCGAAGCCCGCTGTGGGTAGCGTAGAGCTGGGTAGGGTCGAAGCCCGCCGTGGGCAGCGCGGAGCTGGGTAGGGTCGAAGCCCGCCGTGGGCACCGTGGAGCTGGGTAGGGTCGAAGCCCGCCGTGGGCAGCTCGAAGCTGGGTAGGGTCAGAGACCGCCGTGGGCAGCGCGGAGCTGGGTGGGGTCAGAGCCCCCCGTGGGCAGCGCGGAGCTGAGTACAGTCGAAGCCCGCCGTGGGCAGCGTAGAGCTGGGTAGGGTCAGAGACCGCCGTGGGCAGCGCGGAGCTGGGTAGGGTCAGAGCACCCTGTGGGCAGTGCGGAGCTGAGTAGGGTCAGAGCACCCTGTGGGCAGTGCAGAGCTGGGTAGGGTCAGAGCCCGCTGTGGGCAGTGCGGAGCTGGGTTGGGTCAGAGCCCGCTGTGGGCAGCGCGGAGCTGGATAGGTCAGAGCCCGCTGTGGGCAGTGCGGAGCTGGGTAGGGTCAGAGCACCCTGTGGGCAGTGCGGAGCAGGGTAGGGTCAGAGCCCGCTATGGGCAGCGCGGAGCTGGGTAGGGTCAGAGCCCGCTGTGGGCAGTGCGGAGCTGGGTAGGGTCAGAGCCCGCTGTGGGCAGTGTGGAGCTTGGTAGGTCAGAGCCCGCTGTGGGCAGTGCGGAGCTGGGTAGGGTCAGAGCCCGCTGTGGGCAGAGTGGAGCTGGGTTGGGTCAGAGCCCGCTGTGGGCAGCGCAGAGCTGGGTAGGGTCAGAGCCCGCTGTGGGCAGCGCAGAGCTGGGTAGGGTCAGAGCCCGCTGTTGGCAGCGCAGAGCTGGGTAGGGTCAGAGCCCGCCGTGGGCAGCGCAGAGCTGGGTAGGGTCAGAGCTCGCCGTGGGCAGCGCAGAGCTGGGTAGGGTCAGAGCTCGCCGTGGGCAGCACGAGCTGGATAGGGTCAGAGCCCGCCGTGGACAGCGGGGAGCTGGATAGGGTCAGAGCCCGCCGTGGGCAGCGTGGAGCTGGGTAGGGTCAGAGCCCGCCGTGGGCAGCACAGAGCTGGATAGGGTCAGAGCTCGCCGTGGGCCGTGCGGAGCTGGGTAGGGTCGAAGCCCGCTGTGGGTGGCGTAGAGCTGGGTAGGGTCGAAGCCCGCCGTGGGCACCGTGGAGCTGGGTAGGGTCAGAGACCGCCGTGGGCAGCGCGGAGCTGGGTAGGGTCAGAGCCCCCCGTGGGCAGCGCGGAGCTGGGTACAGTCGAAGCCCGCCGTGGGCAGCGTAGAGCTGGGTAGGGTCAGAGACCGCCGTGGGCAGCGCGGAGCTGGGTAGGGTCAGAGCACCCTGTGGGCAGTGCGGAGCTGGGTAGGGTCAGAGCCCGCTGTGGGCAGCGTGGAGCTGGGTAGGGTCAGAGCCCGCTGTGGGCAGCGCGGAGCTGGATAGGTCAGAGCCCGCTGTGGGCAGTGCGGAGCTGGGTAGGGTCAGAGCACCCTGTGGGCAGTGCGGAGCTGGGTAGGGTCAGAGCCGGCTATGGGCAGCACGGAGCTGGGTAGGGTCAGAGCCCGCTGTGGGCAGTGCGAAGCTGGGTAGGGTCAGAGCTCGCTGTAGGCAGTGTGGAGCTTGGTAGGTCAGAGCCCGCTGTGGGCAGTGCGGAGCTGGATAGGTCAGAGCCCGCTGTGGGCAGTGCGGAGCTGGGTAGGGTCAGAGCACCCTGTGGGCAGTGCGGAGCTGGGTAGGGTCAGAGCCCGCTATGGGCAGCGCGGAGCTGGGTAGGGTCAGAGCCCGCTGTGGGCAGTGGGGAGCTGGGTAGGGTCAGAGCCCGCTGTGGGCAGTGTGGAGCTTGGTAGGTCAGAGCCCGCTGTGGGCAGTGCGGAGCTGGGTAGGGTCAGAGCTCGCTGTGGGCAGAGTGGAGCTGGGTTGGGTCAGAGCCCGCTGTGGGCAGCGCAGAGCTGGGTAGGGTTAGAGCCCGCTGTGGGCAGCGCAGAGCTGGGTGGGGTCAGAGCCTGCTGTGGGCACTGCGGAGCTGGGTGGGGTCAGAGCCCGCTGTGGGCAGTGCGGAGCTGGGTAGGGTCAGAGCCCGCTGTGGGCAGTGCGGAGCTGGGTAGGGTCAGAGCCCGCTGTGGGCAGTGCGGAGCTGGGTAGGGTCACAGCTCGCTGTGGGCAGTGCGGAGCTGGGTAGGGTCAGAGCCCGCTGTGGGCAGTGCGGAGCTGGGTAGGGTCACAGCTCGCTGTGGGCAGCGCGGAGCTGGGTTGGGTCAGAGCCCGCTGTGGGCAGTGCGGAGCTGGGTAGGGTCACAGCTCGCTGTGGGCAGCGCGGAGCTGGGTTGGGTCAGAGCCCGCTGTGGGCAGTGCGGAGCAGGGTAGGGTCAGAGCCCGCTGTGGGCAGTGCGGAGCTGGCTAGGGTCACAGCTCGCTGTGGGCAGCGCGGAGCTGGGTTGGGTCAGAGCCCGCTGTGGGCAGTGCGGAGCTGGGTAGGGTCACAGTTCACTGTGGGCAGCGCGGAGCTGGGTTGGGTCAGAGCCCGCTGTGGGCAGTGCAGAGCAGGGTAGGGTCAGAGCCCGCTATGGGCAGCGCGGAGCTGGGTAGGGTCAGAGCCCACTGTGGGCAGTGCGGAGCTGGGTAGGGTCACAGCTCGCTGTGGGCAGCGCGGAGCTGGGTTGGGTCAGAGCCCGCTGTGGGCAGTGCGCAGCTGGGTAGGGTCACAGCTCGCTGTGGGCAGCGCGGAGCTGGGTTGGGTCAGAGCCCGCTGTGGGCAGTGCGGAGCAGGGTAGGGTCAGAGCCCGCTGTGGGCAGTGCGGAGCTGGGTAGGGTCACAGCTCGCTGTGGGCAGCGCGGAGCTGGGTTGGGTCAGAGCCCGCTGTGGGCAGTGCGGAGCTGGGTAGGGTCACAGCTCGCTGTGGGCAGCGCGGAGCTGGGTTGGGTCAGAGCCCGCTGTGGGCAGTGCAGAGCAGGGTAGGGTCAGAGCCCGCTATGGGCAGCGCGGAGCTGGGTAGGGTCAGAGCCCACTGTGGGCAGTGCGTAGCTGGGTAGGGTCAGAGCCCGCTGTGGGCAGTGCGGAGCTGAATAGGGTCAGAGCCCACTGTGGGCAGTGCGGAGCTGGGTAGGGTCAGAGCCCGCTGTGGGCAGTGCGGAGCTGGGTAGGGTCAGAGCCCGCTATGGGCAGCGCGGAGCTGGGTAGGGTCAGAGCCCACTGTGGGCAGTGCGGAGCTGGGTAGGGTCAGAGCCCGCTGTGGGCAGTGCGGAGCTGAATAGGGTCAGAGCCCACTGTGGGCAGTGCGGAGCTGGGTATGGTCAGAGCCCGCTGTGGGCAGAGCGGAGCTGGGTAGGGTCAGAGCCCGCTGTGGGCAGTGCGGAGCTGAATAGGGTCAGAGCCCACTGTGGGCAGAGCGGAGCTGGGTAGGGGCAGGTTCTGAGACTCAGCTGCACTGCGCACAGAGGGGAAGGATGCCCAAGCGAATCGCCTATCAAATTTTAAAGTGCGAGCACATGAATACAGACGCCACACATATCAGAAACAAATTAGAGGCGTAAAAGAGTGACGCACAGCAAGCAGACTGACGTCAGAG
Organism: Gymnothorax reevesii; assembly: GCA_029721435.1. Taxonomy (NCBI): domain Eukaryota; kingdom Metazoa; phylum Chordata; class Actinopteri; order Anguilliformes; family Muraenidae; genus Gymnothorax; species Gymnothorax reevesii. The sequence continues at coordinate 161,798,342 of CM056575.1, forward strand.
CGAATGAGGAAAAGAGAGAGAGAGAGAGAGAGAGAGAGAGCAAGGGAGCAGAGGGATAGAAGCTGTCTTTCAGCATTTTCCCCTCATTCTCTCCCGAGTGCCTCTATCTTTCAACAGTAACCTCTCTCGTCTACCCCGCCCCCCCTCACCCTCTCGATACACACATATATATGCACTCCTCCATTACATCTGCACAAGATTCAGGACTCACCTACACACCGTGATGCACTCCACCCAGTCAATATTACATTATACGCTTTAATACAGAGTTCTGTACAGAGTTCTGAATTCAGTTTGTTATTGAAAATATACTACACCACATGACTGCAACAGACTCAAAAACAGTTGGTGCAGGGGCCACTTTGGGCAAATAATTATGTGATGAGTTGCAAAAAAGCTGCAGTAAGACAGTTAAATGGGTGAGAAAACTGTGTTATAGTGTAGGAGTACCCTCTAAAATGGGCCCAGTCTCTCAAGAGCAAAGATGAGCTGAGACTCACAGATTTGACAAAGATGCAAGAGCTTTTAATTCACAGCTTTGAAAGCAACATTTCCCAACAATGTATTTTAAGGACTATGGGAATATTACCCCCCTACATTGCGCAATATAACTAAAAGATAGAGAGAGAGAATGTGGTGGAATCTCACTGCATAAAACACAAGGCCGAAAGCCACTCCCGAATGCACGCGATCTCAGGTCGCTCAGACTGCGTAAAAACGGTCATGTGACTGCAATGGACATCATGACATAGGCTCAGAAATACTTTGGAAAACCTTTGTCAGTCATCACTATTCCCTGCTGCCTGCACAGAGACACAGTAAAGGTTCAGGCTGTGACAGGTCACGCTAACTGTCGGATCAGACACTACAGTGACACACTCACTGCGGTCAGTGCATTCACACACACTGATGTATTTTCTGTCATATACTCTCAAACCTCTTCCACTGAGAGGCAATCGCACCATTTTACTTTTAACGTTGGTATGACTTAGATCTTCATTTATGCCAAATATCTATGTCTACATGTGAAAAAAACAATAAAAGCATACATTCACCGTGGAAACCTGGGAGTTATCTTGTGTCCGTTGTGAAATAGGAATATTCAAAATAAGCCACCAAAGCAGGCGCGTCGGTTGACCTGAAAATTCCGGGGCTAATATCCCTCCCTTTATTGAAATTAATTAGTCTTGGCTAATTCTAGACGGTTGTCCTTTATTAACACGTTTTCCAATTCAAGAATAATCAAGTGGCCTTGAAGACACGGCTTCTCTCCCCCATGCGATCTAAAAGCGACAAAATAATGGGCTACATTCAGTACCGAAAAATAATTTGATTACAATTAGGTCTATGCACCGGCACTCGGCGACGGCATTTCATAACTCTTCATTGAATGAAGGTAATTTCGGCGGCAAGTACGTACAGCTGTTTTTGCAGCACAGTCACTCAGCTCGCTGTGAAAAATAGACAGCTGTCTGATTGGAAAATGTAAACGGACGAAACCAAGGACTAGTCACCAAAATTACCTTCATTCGCTGAAGAGTCCTGAAATGCCGTCGCTGAGTGACGGTGCATATACCCAATAATAATCAAATTATTTTTCTGTGCTGTATGTAGTCCATTATTTTGTCACTTTTAAATCGCATGGGCGAGAGAAGCCGTGTCTTCAATTGCCACTTGATTTTTCTTGAATTGGAAAACGTGTTAATGAAGGAAACCCATCAAGAATTAGCCAGCACTTATTATTTTCAATAAAGGGAGGATAGCCCCGGAATTTTCAGGTCAAAAGACGCGCCTGCACCAAAGTAATGTAACCAACATATTTTTTTTAATGAAAACTAATGTAATACTGGGTCCGTTTTACTTCGATTTATTCACTTATTACTCACTTGCTTTACTTTGGGGGCTGTAGAGAAAAGGAACGCACGGGAACTCATGGTCTGGGTAACTTGCTTGTTTTTAATTCATTTTCCATTCTCTCCTCACCCCCACACACCATTCCAGATACATACATATCCATACATCATATCACTCCGCCGATCTTGACCAACATTACCAATCTTACAGGAAAGGAGTACCATATCATGTAGTTCCCGATGTAAATTGAAGAATAGAATACTCTTTTCACTTATTACTCATTACCCAGACTGTAAATTATCTCCAATATGGGAAACCAAACATGTGTGACAACTTTTCCAAAAATAAATCTCATCTTATACTAAGTTTAATAGACAGAGCTATTGGATAAATAGCCCTTACAGTAGGCTAAATTTTTTGGTCAACCCCAAATTGCTTATTGAAGTCATTTTTGAGAATTTCCTCGCATAAAATAAAATACCACATTGAAAAAGACTTAAATCGTCTCAGTGTGTTCAGCAATCTTTAATCTATGATCTGAACACAGAAAAAGGATGGCTTGCCATGGAATTTTTTTACTGGGTCACTACATTTATATGCAAATTACATAAAATTAACACTATCTTTTTTCTCACATTAAAATAAACAGTGTTACTGGTAAAACAAAATACATATTTACGTAGACACGGGTAAGTTAAAACATATCCTCAATTAGAAAATCAGTCCCCTCCATAGTGAGAATATCACAACTTTTTAGATTATCATGAACATGGACCATTTCTTTGAAAACTTGTCGTTGAATTTTGTCGTTGAAATGTGTGTCAATATCATACCAGTGATACAAATCAAGTAGGCCTACACCAAAAGCACACTATTTATTTAACACATATCTATCATTTTACCTGCACATGACATTGGGTGAATGTGACACTGAAAAGCCATGGTCTTCACAACAGCATTATCACTATTTAAACACACATTAAAATTTTTTTAAATAGCTCAAATTTTACAGTCATTACGGTTCTCTCAAGCAAGGAAGCTAATTGTACACCCAGCCCAATAATAAATTTAAACAACCTGCAATTATAAATAAAATAGGCCTTACGCGGTGGCTACAATCGAAGGACACCTGTTGTAGTGCTGCGTGGCCAGGATGCGCATAAACAAATAGCGCGATAGCCTTTAAAAGTGCTCCCACACTAAAAATCTATAAAACCGGGCCACAGAACCTGCAGCTCACCGGGTATTAACTGTTCATATTAGCTACTGTTCAAAATGTAAACTTGAATTGTTGGACAGAAACAAAACTGCTGCAATATTTATTATGATATTGACCATTTAATGCAACGTGACCTGTCAAGGTCCCTGTAGGCCTCATTTGACCTGTCAAGCCGAAAGCCCGTATGATATCTGTTGTGTTCTGGCCTTTGGCAGCATTTATGGTTTTAACAGTGTCATGTTCAAGATTTCATAGTTTATGTTCATGTTCATGCCACAGTTTTAACAGTTTCTTGTATCAGGTTTTTGCATTTCATGTTTCACATTTATAGTACATGTTTTTACTTTTCCATGTTTTGTTTCATGCCAGGTCTGCCAAGCCACTCCACCTCTTGTCTGCGTTCCGCCCCGTGCCTTCGTTGTTGCACATTTCAGAGCTCTGGTTGGCTTTGGTATTTCACCCTTCCTTCTGTGCTGTGCTGGATTCTGGGCTGTCTAAGCTTAATTGACAATTAACTGTTTTTAAGTTACTAACATTTACTAACACTCACTGGGTGGTGTAATTCTTGGATAGGCACATTACTAATACTACTAATTTAGACAGGGAGTTTATTGTCATGATTCCTGCTTTGCTATTTCAAGATCTTTCTGTGCTTTTCTGTTCTGAACATTCATGCTTGCTTCCAAACTGCATACTTAATTGGTACTTAAGCTGAGCCGCTCATTCTCTTGATGAGCAAGTCTTGTCATCCAATCTCTGTCCATGTCATGATCTTGCCCTGCCTCTTGTTTCTCTTTCTCCAGGTGTTGCCCCTCATGTGCCATGATTTCTAAGCCTTTATCTGGATGCGGTGGAAGTTGGCTGGCAGACAGAGTCTCAGTTCTTGTTCTATCAAGTTCATGGCATGTTCATAGTAGTTAGTAGCCAGCGTGTTTCAGTCTTTTGGGTTTTGCATTCCTAGCCTTTGTGGTTTTTTGTCATTCTGAAAATCTTGAAGCCTTATTCTTTTCTGTTTGAGTTTTCTGCCTGGAGTTTCCAGTGGCCTTTGTTGCGGTGGAAGTTGGCTGGCAGACAGTGTCTCACTCATGTTCATGCTTCAAGTTCTTGTTCATGTTCCCAAGTCTCGCTCACGCTCATAGTCATTTTGTATTTAACCTACTGCATTTTTAGTCTTGTTATTCATTTCTGTTCTTGTTTATCTCCCTGGAGTTTCCAGTGACTTTTGTGGTTTTTTTTTTTTTTGTCGTTTTCTGATCTTAGTTCCCAGCTCTGTGTAGCTTACCTTTAGTTTGTATTTTGCAACCCTTTGGGCCGAGTTTTTTGTTGGCCCTCGTGCCAGTTTTGTTTGGTTTCAATAAATTCCCTTTCCCTTCCACCTTGCATTTGGTGTCTTCCTGATCTCGCATCAATATCCTATTATCCAGGAATGCAAACCTAAGCAGCAAATGCCATACTGAAGAATTTATTGACTCTGACCAGCAGAAAACACCTGTATGAATTTGTCTCACCGAACACCGCAAACTTATGATGTAAATGGAATTTTATCCATGATTTTGTCAATTCAATACATAGTGACTGTGAGATTGACCTCTCAAGGTCACCGTAGGTCACCTTTGACACACCAGCAGAAAGCCTATGCGGGATTTGCTAATACCCAACAATGCAAACCTAAGATGCAAGTGCAATATTAAAAAAGATACAATATAGCATACTATATATAATTTGGACCAATTTTAGACCAAAAACAAGCCATAAAGTTGTTCTCATAGTGGGTCTGTATTGTTCATGTTCTGTCTCAGTGTGCTTTCATGCAAGGTCTGAATTGTTCATGTTTTGTCTCAGTGTGTTCTCATAGTGTGTCTGTACTGTCAATTTTCTGTCTCAGTCTGTTCTCATAGTGGGTCCGTATTGTCCATGTTCTGTCTCAGTGTGCTTTCATGCAAGGTCTGAATTGTCCATGTTTTGTCTCAGTGTGTTCTCATAGTGTGTCTGTACTGTCAATTTTCTGTCTCAGTCTGTTCTCATAGTGGGTCCGTATTGTCCTTGTTCTGTCTGTGTGTTCTCCTAAGGTGTCTGTATTGTGCATGTCCTGTCTTAGTGTGTTCCCATTGTGGGTCTGTAATGTCCACGTTCTGTCTCAGTGTGTTTTGATAGTGGGTCTGCATTGTCCATTTTCTGGCTCAGCGTGTTCTCATAGTGGGTCTGTATTTTCCATGTTCTGTGTCAGTATGTTCTCATAATGTGTCTGTATTGTCCATGTTCTGTCTCAATGTGTTCTCATTGTGGGTCAGTATTGTCCATGTTCTGTCAGTGTGTTCTCATTGTGGGTCTGTAATGTTCATGTCCTGTCTCAGTGTGTTCTCATAGTGGTTTTGTATTGACCATGTTCTGTATCAGTGTGTTCTCATAATGGGACTGTATTGTCCATGTTCTACCTCAGTGTGCTCTCCAAGAGGGTTTCTATTGTCCACGTTTTGTCTTAGTGTGTCCTCATAGTGGGTCTGTATTGTCCATGTTCTGTCTCAGTGTGTTCTCATAGGATGTCTGTATTGTCCATTTTCTGTCTCATTGTCTTCTCATCATGGTTCCGTATTGTCCATGTTCTGTCCCAGTGTGTTCTCATAGTGGGTCTGTATTGTCCATGTTCTGTCTCAGTGTGTTCTCATAGTGGGTCTGTATTGTCTATGTTCTTTCTCAGTGTGTTCTCATTGTGGGTCTGTATTGTACATTTTCTTTCTCAGTGTGTTCTCATTGTGGGTCTGTATTGTCTATGTTCATTCTCAGTGTGTTCTCAGAGTGAGTCTGTATTGTTCATGTTCTTTCTCAGTGTGTTCTCATCGTGGGTCTGTATTGTCCACATTCTGCCTTGGTGTGTTCTCATAGTGGGTATTTATTGTCCATGTTCTTTCTAAGTGTGTCCTCATAGTGGGTCTGTATTGTCCACGTTTTGTCTCCGTGTGTTCTCAGAGTGTGTCTGTATTGTTCATGTTTTGTCCCAGTGTGTTCTCATGGTGGGTCTGTATTGACCATATTTTGTCTTAGTGTGTCCTTGTAGTGTCTCAGTGTGTTCTCATCGTGGGTCTGTATTGACCATATTTTGTCTGTGTGTCCTCGTAGTGTCTCAGTGTGTTCTCATGGTGAGTCTGAATTGTCCTTGTTCTGTCGCAGTGCGTTCTCATAGTGGGTCTGTTTTGTTCTTGTGCTGTCTGAGTGTATTCTCATTGTGGGTCTGTATTGTCCATGTTCTGTCTCAGTGTGTTCTCATAGTGAGTCTGTATTGTCCATGGTCTGTCTCATTGTGTTCTCATGGTGAGTTTGTATTGTCCATGTTCTGTCTCACTGTGTTCTCATAGTAAGTCTGTATTGTCGTCATAGTGGGTCTGTATTATCCATGCTCTGTCTCATTGTGTTCTCATAGTTTGTCTGTATTGTCCATGTTTTGTCTCAGTCTGTTCTCACGGTGAGTCTGTCTTGTCCATGTTCTTTCTAAGTGTGTCCTCATAGTGGGTCTGTATTGTCCACGTTTTGTCTCCGTGTGTTCTCAGAGTGTGTCTGTATTGTCCATGTTCTGTCTCAGTGTGTTTTCAGAGTGTGTCTGTATTGTCCATGTTCTGTCTCAGTGTGTTTTCAGAGTGAGTCTGTATTGTTCATGTTTTGTCCCAGTGTGTTCTCATGGTGGGTCTGTATTGACCATATTTTGTCTTTGTGTGTCCTTGTAGTGTCTCAGTGTGTTCTCATCGTGGGTCTGTATTGACCATATTTTGTCTGTGTGTCCTCGTAGTGTCTCAGTGTATTCTCATTGTGGGTCTGTATTGTCCATGTTCTGTCTCAGTGTGTTCTCATAGTGAGTCTGTATTGTCCATGGTCTGTCTCATTGTGTTCTCATGGTGAGTTTGTATTGTCCATGTTCTGTCTCACTGTGTTCTCATAGTAAGTCTGTATTGTCGTCATAGTGGGTCTGTATTATCCATGCTCTGTCTCATTGTGTTCTCATAGTTTGTCTGTATTGTCCATGTTTTGTCTCAGTCTGTTCTCACGGTGAGTCTGTCTTGTCCATGTTCTTTCTAAGTGTGTCCTCATAGTGGGTCTGTATTGTCCACGTTTTGTCTCCGTGTGTTCTCAGAGTGTGTCTGTATTGTCCATGTTCTGTCTCAGTGTGTTTTCAGAGTGTGTCTGTATTGTCCATGTTCTGTCTCAGTGTGTTTTTCATCGTGGGTCTGTATTGACCATATTTTGTCTGTGTGTCCTCGTAGTGTCTCAGTGTGTTCTCATGGTGAGTCTGAATTGTCCTTGTTCTGTCGCAGTGTGTTCGCATAGTGGGTCTGTTTTGTTCTTGTGCTGTCTGAGTGTATTCTCATTGTGGGTCTGTATTGTCCATGTTCTGTCTCATTGTGTTCTCATGGTGAGTTTGTATTGTCCATGTTCTGTCTCACTGTGTTCTCATAGTAAGTCTGTATTGTCGTCATAGTGGGTCTGTATTATCCATGCTCTGTCTCATTGTGTTCTCATAGTTTGTCTGTATTGTCCATGTTTTGTCTCAGTCTGTTCTCACGGTGAGTCTGTCTTGTCCATGTTCTTTCTAAGTGTGTCCTCACAGTGGGTCTGTATTGTCCACGTTTTGTTTCCGTGTGTTTTGTCAGTTTGTTCTCATGGTGAGTCTGTATTGTCTATGTTTTGTCTCAGTGTGTTCTCATAGTAGGTCTGTATTGTCCATGTTCTCTCTCAGTGTGTCCTCATAGTGGGTCTGTATTGTCCATATTTTGTCTCAGTGTGTTCTGATAGTGTCTCAGTGTGTTCTCATGGTGAGCCGTATTGTCCGTGTTCTGTCTCAGTATGTTCTCATGGTGAGTCTTTATTGTCCATGTTCTGTCTCAGTGTGTTTTCATATTCAGTCTGTATTTTCCATGTTCTTTCTCAGGCTTTTCTCATTGTGGGTCTATATTGTCCATGTTCTGTCTCAGTGTGTTCTCATAGTGTGCCTGTATTGTCCACGTTCTGTGTCAGTGTGTTCTCATTGTGAGTCTGTATTATCCATCCTCTGTCTCATTTTGTTCTCATAGTGCGTCTGTATTGTCCATGTTTTTGCCTCAGTGTGATCTCATAGTGGGTCTGTATTGTCCATTATCTGCCTCAGTGTGTTCTCATAGAGGGTCTGTATTGTCCACGTTCTGTCTTAGTGTATCCTCTTAGTGAGTCTGTATTGTCCATGTCCAGTCTCAGTGTGTTCTCATCGTGTGTCTGTATTGTCCATGTTCAGTCTCAGTGTGTTCTCATAGTTGGTCTGTGTTATCCAAGTTTTGTCTCAGTGTGTTCTCATAGTGGGTCTTTATTGACCATTTCTGTCTCAGTGTGTTCTCATAGTTGGTCTGTGTTATCCAAGTTCTGTCTCAGTGTGTTCTCATAGTGGGTCTTTATTGACCATTTCTGTCTCAGTGTGTTCTCATAGTGGGTCTGTATTTTCCCTTTCCTGTCTCTGTGTTTTCAAACAAGGTCTGTATTGTCCATGTTTTGTCTCACTGTGTTCTCATAGTGTGTCTGAATTGTCCAATATCTGTCTCAGTGTTTTCTCACAGTGGGTCTGTATTGTCCATGTTTTGTCTCAGTGTGTTCTCATAATGAGTCTGTATTGTCCCTGCTTTGTCTCAGTTTGTTCTCATTGTGGGTCTGTATTGTCACTGTTTTGTCTCAGTGGGTTGTCATAGTGTGTCTGTATTGTCCATTTTCTGTCTCAATGTTTTCTCATAGTGTGTCTGTATTGTCCATGTTCTCTCTCAGTGTGCTCTCATAGTGGGTCTGTATTGTCCATGTTTTGTCTCAGTGTTTTCTCATAGTGTGTCTGTATTGTCCCTGCTTTGTCTCAGTGTGTTCTAATAGTGGGTCTGTATTGTCTATGTTTTGCCCCAGTGTGTTCTCATAGTGTGTCTGTATTGTCCATGTTCTCTCTCAGTGTGTTCACATAATGAGTCAGTATTGTCCCTGCTTTGTCTCAGTGTGTTCTCATAGTGGGTCTGTATTGTCCATGTTTTGTCTCAGTGTGTTCTCATAATGAGTCTGTATTGTCCCTGCTTTGTCTCAGTGTGTTCTCATAGTGGGTCTGTATTGTCCATGTTCTGTCTCATTGTGTTCTCATATTCAGTCTGTATTTTCCATGTACTGTCTCAGGCTTTTCTCATAGTGAGTCTGTATTGTCCATGTTTTGTCTCAGGGTGTTCTCATAGTGTGCCTGTATTGTCCACGTTCTGTCTCAGTGTGTTCTCATTGTGGGTCTGTATTATCCATCCTCTGTCTCATTTTGTTCTCATAGTGCATCTGTACTGTCCATGTTTTTTGTCAGTTTGTTTTCATACTGTCTGTCTTGTCCATGTTCTGCCTCAGTGTGTTCTCATTGTGGGTCAGTATTGTCCATGTTTTGTCTCAGTGTGTTCTCATGGTGAGTGTACATTGTTCGTGCTCTCTTACTCCAGACTGTTGGCTTCATGTGAGTGCTGACAGGTAGTCAGGCACTTGACTCCAGTCCTGTGCTAATTTATTACTCTGTGATGAGAGAGATGGTAAGGCTTTGCCTTCACTCTACCTAACTGGAGGAGACTGCTGCCTGCAAATGCAAGTATGAATGTGTAAACGCACACACAGGCACAGGCACACACACAGTGACCCACGCACGATCACACACAGACATGCGCGTGCGCACACACACACACACACACACACACTGACCCACGCATGATCACACGCTGTCTTGCGTGCGCGCACACACAAACACACAGACACAGACATGCATGCTCATAAAACAGACATCTGCGCATGCACACACACACAGACAGACAGACACACACACACACACACACACACACACACACACAAAATACGTCAGTGTGGGCCAAGCTCATTTGTGTGACCTTTATTTCTTCGAAACCTCATTAGAGAGGAAATGTCAGGACGAGACACTGGATTCAGAGCCGAGACGAGATAATGACTCACCTGTAACACACACCTCTCGCAGTAAGTCACTCAAACACTAAACACAATAACACACACCTCTCACAGTAAGTCACTCAAACACTAAACACAATAACACACACCTCTCACAGTAACACACTCAAACACTAAACACAATAACACACCTCTCACAGTAACACACTCAAACACTAAACACAATAACACACCTCTCACAGTAACCCACTCAAAAACGAAACACAATAAGACACATCTCACAGTAACACACTCAAACACAAAACACAATAACACACCTCTCCACAGTAACACACAAACACTAAACACAATAGCACACACCTCTCCACAGTCACACTCTCATACAGTAAACACAATAACACACCTCTCCACAGTAACCCACTCAAACACTAAACACAATAACACACACCTCTCACAGTAACCCACTCAAAAACGAAACACAATGACAGACACCTATCACAGTAACACACTCAAACAGTAAACACAAACACTAAACACAATAACACACACCTCTCACAGTAACACACTCAAACACTAAACACAATGACACACACTTATCACAGTAGCACACTCAAACACGAAACACAATAAAACAGATCTCACAGAAACACAATAAACACAATAACACATCTCTCACAGTGACACACTCAAACACTAACCACAATAACCCACACCTCTCACAGTAACACACTCAAACACTAAACACAATAACAAACACCTATCACAGTAGCACACTCAAACACTAAACACAATAACACACCTCTCCACAGTAACACACTGAAACACTAAACGCAATATCACACACCTCTCCACAGTAACACTCGCATACAGTAAACACAATAACACACCTCTCCACAGTAACACGCTCAAACACTAAACACAATAACACACCTCTCACAGTAACACACACAAACACTAAACACAATAACACACCTCTCACAGTAACACACTCAAACACTAAACACAATAACACACCTCTCACAGTAACACACTCAAACACTAAATGCAGTTTACAGATCTCTAACAGTAGCCCACACAAACACTTAACACAATAACACATCTCTCCACATGAGCACACTCAAACACTAAACATATTAACACACCTCTCCAGGGTAACACACTCAAAAACTAAACACAATAGCACACAATTCTCCACAGTAACACTCTCATACAGTAAACACAATAACACACCTCTCCATAGTAACACACTCAAACAGTAAACACAATAACACACCTCTCCACAGTAACACGCTCAAACACTAAACACAATAACACACATCTCACAGTAACACACTCAAACACTAAACACGATAACACACACCTCTCACAGTAACACACTCAAACACTAAACGCAGTAACAGATCTCTCACAGTAACCCACTCAAACACTAAACACAATAACAGACACCTCTCACAGTAACACACTCAAACACTAAACATAATAACACACACTACTCACACTAACACACTCAAACACTAAACACAATAACACACCTCTCACACCAACACACTCAAACAATAAACACAATAGCACACACCTCTCCACAGTAACACTGTCATACAGTAACCACAATAACACACCGCTCCACAGTAACCCACTCAAACACTAAACACAATAACACACCTCTCACAGTAACCCACTCAAAAACGAAACACAATAACAGACACCTCTAACTGTAACACAGTCAAACACTAAACACAATAACACACCTCTACACAGTAACACACTCAAACACTAAACACAATAACACACCTTTCCACAGTAACGCTCTCAAACATTAAACACAATCACACACCTTTCCACAGTAACGCTCTCAAACATTAAACACAATCACACACCTCTCCACAGTAACGCTCTCAAACATTAAACACAATAACACACCTCTCCACAGTAACACACTCAAACACTAAACACAAGAACAGATCTCTCACAGTAACCCACTATAAAACTTAACACAATAACACACCTCTCCACAGTAACCCACTCAAACAGTAAACACTATAACACACCTCTCACAGTAACACACTCAAACACTAAACACAATAACACACTTCTCACAGTAACCCACTCAAACACGATACACAATAACAGACACCTCTCACGGTAACACTCTCAAACACTAAACACAATAACAGATACCTCTCACAGTAACACGCTCAAACACTAAACACAATAACACACACCTCTCACAGTAACACACTCAAACACTAAACACAATAACACACACCTTTCACAGTAGCACACTCAAACACTAAACACAATAACACACCTCTCACAGTAACACACTCAAACACTAAACACAATAACACACCTATCACACTAACACACTCAAACACTAAACACAATAACACACCACTACACAGGAACACACTCAAACACTTAACACAATAACACACCTCCCACAGTAACACACTAAAACACTAAACACAATAACACACACCTGTCACAGTAACACACTCAAACACTCAACACAATAACACACACCTCCCCCCAGGAACACTCTCAAACAGTAAACACAATAACACACCTCTCCACAGTAACACACCCAAACACTAAACACAATAACAGATCTCTCACAGTAACCCACCCAAACACTAAACACAAAAACACACCTCTCCACAGTAACACACTCAAACACTAAACACAATAACACATCTCTCACGGTAACACACTCAAACACTAAACACAATATCACAGCTCTCCACAGTAACTCAGTCTAACACTAAACACAATAACACACCTCTCACAGTAACACACTCAAATACTGAACACAATAACACACACCTCTCACAGTAATACACTCAAACTCTTAAGACGGAAACACACACCTCTCCACAGTTACACACTCAAACACTAAGCACAAAAACACACACCTCTCCACAGTAACACTCTCATACACTAAACTCAATAACACACACCTCTCACAGTAACACACTTGAACACTAAACACAATAACAGGCCTCTCACAGTAACACACTAAACACAATAACACACACCTCTCCACAGTAAAACTCTCATACACTAAACACAATAACACACCTCTCCACAGTAACACACTCAAACACTAAACACAATAGCACACCTCTCACAGTAACACACTCAAATACTAAACACAATAACACACACCTCTCACAGTTACACACTCAAATACTAAACACAATGACACACACCTCTCCACAGTAACACACTCAAACACTAAACACAATAGCACACCTCTCACAGTAACACACTCAAATACTAAACACAATAACACACACCTCTCACAGTTACACACTCAAACACTAAACACAATGACACACCTCTCCACATGAGCACACTCAAACACTAAACACAATAACATACCTCTCCACGGTAACACACTCAAACACTGAACACAATAACACACCTCTCAGTCACACATTCAAACACTAAACACGGAAACACACACCTCTCCACAGTTATACACTCAAACACTAAGCACAAAAACACACACCTCTCCACAGTAACACTCTCATACACTAAACTCAATAACACACACCTCTCACAGTAACACACTCAAATAATAAACACAATAACACACACCTCTCCACAGTAACACACTCAAACACTAAACACAATAACACACCTCTCACAGTAACACACTCAAACACTGAACACAATAACACACCTCTCAGTCACACGTTCAAACACTGAACATGGAAACACACACCTCTCCACAGTTATACACTCAAACACTAAGCACAAAAACACACACCTCTCCACATGAGCACACTGGAACACTAAACACAGTAACACACCTCTCCACGGTAACACACACAAACACTAAACACAATAACACACCTCTCACAGTAACACACTCAAACACTAAACACAATAACACACCTCTCAGTCACACACTCAAACACTAAACACGGAAAAACACACCTCTCCACAGTAACATTCTCATACACTAAACTCAATAACACACACCTCTCACAGTCACACACTCAAACACTAAACACGGAAACACACACCTTTCCACAGTAACACTCTCATACACTAAACTCAATAACACACACCTCTCACAGTAACACTCAAACACTGAACACAATAACACACCTCTCAGTCACACATTCAAACACTGAACATGGAAACACACACCTCTCCACAGTTATACACTCAAACACTAAGCACAAAAACACACACCTCTCCACAGTAACACTCTCATACACTAAACACAATAACACACCTCTCACAGTTACACACTAAAACACTAAACACAATAACACACCTCTCACAGTAACACACTCAAACACTAAACACAATAACACACCTCTCAGTCACACACTCAAACACTAAACACGGAAACACACACCTTTCCACAGTAACACTCTCATACACTAAACTCAATAACACACACCTCTCACAGTAACACACTCAAACACTAAACACAATAACACACACCTCTCCACAGTAACACTCTCATACACTAAACTCAATAACACACACCTCTCACAGTCACACACTCAAACACTAAACACGGAAACACACACCTTTCCACAGTAACACTCTCATACACTAAACCCAATAACACACACCTCTCACAGCAACACACTCAAACACTGAACACAATAACACACACCTCTAACAGTTACACACTCAAACACTAAACACAATAACACACACCTCTCCACATGAGCACACTCAAACACTAAACACAGTAACACACCTCTCAGTCACACATTCAAACACTGAACATGGAAACACACACCTCTCCACAGTTATACACTCAAACACTAAGCACAAAAACCCACACCTCTCCACAGTAACACTCTCATACACTAAACTCAATAACACACACCTCTCACAGTAACACACTCAAATACTAAACACAATAACACACACCTCTCACAGTAACACACTCAAATACTAAACACAATAACACACACCTCTCCGCAGTAACACACTCAAACACTAAACACAATAACACACACCTCTCCACATGAGCACACTCAAACACTAAACACAGTAACACACCTCTCCACGGTAACACACTCAAACACTAAACACAATAACACACCTCTCACAGTAACACACTAAAACACTAAACACAATAACACACCTCTCACAGTAACACACTCAAACACTAAACACAATAACACACCTCTCAGTCACACACTCAAACACTAAACACGGAAACACACACCTTTCCACAGTAACACACTCATACACTAAACTCAATAACACACACCTCTCACAGTAACACACTCAAACACTAAACACAATAACACACACCTCTCCACAGTAACACACTCAAACACTAAACAAAATATCACACACCTCTCACAGTAACACACTCAAACACTAAACAAAATATCACACACCTCTCACAGTAACACACTCAAACACTAAACACAATAACGCACCTCTCACAGTAACACACTCAAACACTCAAGGCAATAACACATCTCTCACAGTAACACACTCAAACACTAAACACAAAAACACATTTCACTGCAGTAACACACTCACTGATCACAAAAACACACCGCTCTATTCAATTCAATTTATTTGTATAGCGCTTTTTACAGACTGTCATAAAGATGCTTTACAGTGAGAGTTTAAAGAAATAAAAAGGCAGTGCCCAGCCTATTCCCCACTACAGCAAATGAGGCAAAAAACTCCCAGTAGGCAGAAAAATCCTCAAACAGTGGTGAGAAAAAAACTCCCAAGTGGGAAGAATCTCAGGAGGAACCCGGCTATAGTGGGGAAGCCCATCCTCCGCAGGCAGCTAATTAATAACAAAATAAAGTCAAATACAGTAAAATGGCAAAAGAGTTCCACTAAAATCCATCTAAACAGTGGCATCGGTAGCTTCAGGCAGTGGCATGTCGAGGATGGTGCAGAACTGGATTAGGACCAGATCAGGACAGCAACAGCCAGCGCTCCTGGTGAGGGACAGGGCTCATACGGTCCAAGACTCAGGGTAGTGGATGGAAAGATCCTCGGAAAGAGACAAAGAAAAAGAGGGGTGTGAGGCACTGGATAAAACTACTGTATGTTAATTAAAAAAACCGTCCTGTGTCATGGGCCAAGTGAGAATTTAGGAGCTGACTGGTCAGGAAACAGTCAACACCACTCCATCCACTTCCTGCAGCACAGAGGCCCTACACTTACTCCAGGCTGTAAGATCACTTTAGATTTTCTAAACACTAGTACCATATGGACCTCCCCGGTGACTGAGGCTGTAGCAAACCCTACTGGCACCGTTAATGCATGCTCAGTGCCACCGGTTCCACATGGATTTACTTAACACTGGCTCACAGTAACTCAGTCAAGCACTAAACAGAAAAATACACACCTCACAACAGTAACACACTCAAACAAACAAAACATACTACAGTAACATACTTAAACACTGAAGATGAAAATACACACCTCATTATAGTAACACACTCAAACACAACCCCAAATACACATCTCACTACAGTAATACAATCAAACAATAAACACAAAAATGGGACCAAGGGTCCTGTAGCTTACCGGCAAGTAATCTTATGGTGATGATACAAGTTATGACAATTTCATGTGAAGTTTTGACATTCAAATCATTAAAAATCAATGCCCAGGTCACCAAATAAAAGGTCACAACATTTATAAAACCTAAATATAATCCTAAACTCTGAATCAGTTTTGGTGATACAAGTCATTGAAAATTCAATGTCAACTGTGAACTTTAAAAGGTCACAAAAGGTAAAGTATAGGTCAGTAAATGGACTTCATATATGACTTTCTCAATGTCTCTTCGCAAAGCTTGGCTCAATCGGAGACCATTTTGGTGGTTCAAGTCTTTGTAATTGCACTGTGAAGTTTGACCCTTAAAGGTCACTGACAGTCAACTTGAATATCACCTTTAAAGTTCATATGAGACTTCCTAGATGTCAGTAACACAAACTTAGGCTCCATCTGTGACCATTTTAGTGATACAAGTCATTGAATTTTCACCAGATCACATTTTACCTTTGAAGGTCAATACGAAAGTCACCAAATGAAAGTACATACATGACTTCCTATACTTCTCCAATACAAACCTACACTCAATCTGTAACGATTTTGCTGATATAAGTCATTGAAATTTCACAGTATAGTTTGGCCGTTCAAGGTCATTGAAGGTCAAGTTCAAGGTCACCAAATGAAACTTCATTCATGACTTCCTATATGCCTGCAATACAAACCTAAGCTCTATCTATAATAGTTTAGGTGATAGAAGTCATTGAAATTTCACTATGTGAAGTTTGACCTTCAAAGGTCACTGACGGTCAAGTTCAAGGCCACCAAATGAAAGTTCATGTATGACTTCCTATACATCTCCAAAACAAACCAAAACTATCTGTAACCATTTTGCTGATACAAGTCATGAAAATTTCACTGTAAAGTTAGGGCAGTCAAGGTCACTGAAGGTCAAATTCAATGTCACCAAATGAAACTTCAAACATGACTTCCTATATGCCCGCAATTCAAACCTAAGCTCTATCTGTAATAGTTTTGGCGATAGAAGTCATTAATATTTCACCATGTGAAGTTTGACCTCCGAAGGTCACTGAAGGTCAAGTTCAAGGGCACCAAATGAAAGTTCAAACATGCCTTCCTATAAGTTTTCAATGCACATATGTTCCCAATCTTCAATATTTTCAACCATGAAACCTTTGAAAATTTTAACATTTTGCTTGACAAGTTTGACCTTTAAAGGTCACCTGAGGTCAACTTTAACATAGCCAATGTATAGGTCATATATGACTTCCTATATGTCAGTAATACAAACTTAATCTCTGTCTGCAACCATTTGGCCTCCACAGGCCATCTTGTGTATTTATAAAGTACAGCGCCCCCAATAGACCCACTTCCATCGATTCAACCAAAATGGTGTTCACACTGTACATTGACTGTACCAAGGTAAGTTGATTGCCTGATTTAGAAAAGAAAATTATCACGCAGTTTTTGAGAAATTATTTTTTTAAATTTCTTAGTCCTATCTTTAACATTGGAGCCAAAATTTCAAGGGCCCATAAAACGGACAAAAATGATTCAAGATGTGGTCTAGTAGTATGTTCCTGCAGATTTACACAAAAATTCATCAGGCCAGAAAAAAGATAAAAAAGGTTCCGGACGACGGACGCCACTCCATGACAATAGCTTATTGGCCCATAGGGCCGGTGAGCTAAAAACACACACCTAACTAAAACTCAAAAACAGCCATTAAAACACATACATCACTACAGTGACACACTCAATCACACCCAGGAAAATAAAAACACAAATTTCATCACTGCAAAGCAATCACACTCAGCACAACTAAAGCTCAAAGACCCATGTTTAGGTGATATTAAGGACAAAGGTCAGAAAATTGGTTTTGTTTGCACCATGAAAAAAAAAAAAACCTCCGGTTGAATAATGGACTTTTGGAAAACTGTTGGTAATTCTAAAAATCACAGCTGGTAATTGAAGGTAGTTGAAAAAAAAAATTAATTGGCCAAAAGGTATTGCAAACAAAGCTGCCAAAATTTTAGCAAGCATGTGTCTCTTGATTCTCGGAGTGTTGCTGTGGGGAGTCAGTGGAGCCTGTATCACAGTAACAGCCTCACCATACATGAGACTCATGAGCACTTAAACAGTCCTCAGGTCTGTCTGACACTGAGGCCAAATCGACGGATGCATCATTCCCTCACCCTCTCGCCTGAATTCAGCTCCTCTTCCTAAAAAAAGCGGAGGATCACTGCTGCTCATCGTGTAAACACCCCCACCCCTCCTCTCCAATAGTGAAAAGCAGCCTAACCCAGGCTCAGACGAGGTGCGGCCAACACTTAAGAGTCCTGAATACTAGTGCACACAGACCAGGCAGTTTACAGCACTAAACGATGCCCATGTGAGTCAGCGGACCGACAGCCTCCCTCCTGCCCTGGGTCAGACCTCTCCCCTCTAATCCCAGTTCGGAGGGATCTGCAGTCTGCTGGTGTTATGGAAGCATTAGCTGCCCACACAGTGAATCCCCAGGCCCACAGAGCAGATTATTTACTTTCCAAATGTTGTGTACAGTACTGCACAGCAGGACCGGTTACCCAAGAGGCATTTATTTGTTAGAGAATAAAGAGTTACACACTGTTGTTATAGAAACAAAACCTAGACTTTCCTAATGCAGATGGTTGGTGAATTAAAAACTTCTTCATCCACCATTGGCCAACCGAAGACCAATGCGCTTCGCTTAAAGGTTTATCTGGACACGATTTGCTCATTTTTTGAAGTGTAAAACAGGAGTGCAGGAATGTCAGTGGGTGACTCAGTGGGATAACGGCCATTGTCAATTCCACAGACCGTCTTTCATGATGGACTAGCAGAGCTTTTTTCCTTAAAGTTTGATGCCTGTCTGTCGTGAAATGATATCAGATTGTTGGAGCCATATATTTGAGTGTACATGTCCTAAATTGAATATTAATTGTAACAATCTCATGCACATGTTTTCATGCACATAAATGGTTTTATTACACAACTGTAGTGTTTTTCTTTTTTTTTGCTGGTGATAAAACACTTTTGGAGGTGCGCTGCTCACAGCCACCTGGCGACGCTGCCTGGAACGGAGTGCCTTCCTACACTAAACTGCCTGTCATCTCACACTATGGTACTACAACATTACCCATGTTGAGATATGAGGCTGATTTTCATTCTGCGTTTCAAATCTGGCACTAATCAGGTTAGTGGCAGTTACAAGCTACCAGCGCAACTGATGCCCCTGTTCTTGATGTCATTGCAGATGATAGATTCCAGTCGTACAAGTACCTCATCCCAGTAATATTCCTGCCATCTGCTGGACGTGTGCTGAACTGCAGCGTCTTTATTCCAGTATACAACCGAGTCTCATTACCGCCGCCAAGGAAGTCATGTTTTTGCTTCCGTTTGTTTACTTATGTGTTTGTTTGTCTTTCTGTTAGCAGGATCTCAAAAACAGTTGCATAGATTTAACAAGGCTTTGCAGGATTTTAAAGTCATACAAGAGGAACAAGTGATTAAATTTTGGCGTGTCTAGGCCAAAGTTAAAATCCTGCTATGCCGGCGGAGGTATGGGCTCATGCGAGTCCAGCTTGTTTACAGATGGAACATAGGCACAGAAAGGATTGCTCATAATTATATAAATATTTATTTATTGATTTTGCAGATTGTGGATTTATATAGATAAATTTGACATTAGAAAGATACGGAGTGGGTTTCTTCCTACAGTGCAGACACACAGGTTAGGCCATTTGCACACGCTGAATTGTGTGTGTGTGTGTATGTGTGTGTGTGTGTGCGTGTGCGTGCGTGTGTGTGTGTGTGTGTGTGTGTGCGCGTGTGAGGGATGGATGCAGGAACGGCCCAGGGTGTAGGTCTCCAGTGCATGAGATGCGGACACAGGCCCCAGATCAGGGAGGCGCGGGTCGGGTCAGGTCAGGGGTGGACGGAACACATGAGCAGAGACTCTTCAACAGATTCTCACATCTCTGGGTTTTCTCCTCTGACTCAAAATCATTTAAACTCCAGTGAAAATGGAGTGAAATCAACACTGAGTGTGCGATCAGCAGACACCATCCATAGTGCGGCCCAAACACCCTTCACTCACCAACCTAAAAAAAAGCACGCTGCTTTTGATATTTAATACCCCCTAGCATAAAAATATTGCACTTAATTGCGTTGGAAATAGGAGATATGAGAAAAAGATTGAGAAAAAAAACAGAAAAGCGCAGCAACAGTGGGAGTGATGAGTGTCTATATTTTCACATTACACTGACATTTTCTTACAACATCACGTTTACAACATTTTTTTACAAATTGTATATCTCTTGATTTTCAAGATATTGGCCTTTCAAATATAAAACTTTTTATGGGTGAAAATCATAAATTCAGTTTTCAAGGGCCCCCATAAGGCTGGGATTCCTTACAGAGGCTAAACTGTGCTGTATTCCTTGTTTGAAGACAGGTGTGTCTGTATAAGGAAGATTCACTGCACCCAGGGCATAATAGTGGAGTTAAGAGACCATGAAAAGGGTCTCAGCTGAAAAAGTCACTTTTTTTCTGCCATTTTTGGGTTGAAAACTTCACCATGTGGGCAGTTACCCATGGTAATAAAACTTGTTCCACAGAAATGTATATATCTTGGCTTCATTTGTTAAAAATTACAACTTGTTTTCTTACTCCTTCACTTTTTAATTGTGTTAACAAATGTAGGCGTTTTTGGGTACAAACACCCATTATTATCCCCTTTATTCTGCAACTAGAAGTTTTAAATAGACGGTGCCTACTCTTCAGCTCAAGTGACATCATTTCCTGAGATAATCTGATATCTGACATGATGCTGTGTTCCGTCCCTGGGATCCCCCAGGTATTGATTATGTTCCATGCATATCGTTTTAACCAGAGATGATGCAATAGGGTAGGTAATTTACATATTCACTGAAGCTTCAGCATGGCTTCTGACAGGTGCGAAATTGTGATTTCCTTGGATAAGAAATGCTACAGTATGTTTGTTTGATGCATTTCTCATTCAAGGAAATCCTAATTCTGCACCAGTCAGAAAAAATTCTGAAGATTCAATGAATTCATTAATTAGCTACCCTGTTGTTGTAACCAGAGGTGATGCAATACTGATGCAATATACGGGCGATCTGATGCAATACGCATGGAAGATGATGCAATATACGGGCGATCTGATGCAATACGCATGGAAGATGATGCAATATACGGGCGATCTGATGCAATACGCATGGAAGATGATGCAATATATGGGCAATCTGATGCCATACGCATGGAAGATGATGCAATATACAGGCGATCTGATGCAATACGCATGGAAGATGATGCGATACCTGGGGGATCCTAGGGAGGGAACGCAGCATCATGCCAGATGACAGATTCTCTTAGGAAATGATCTAACCTGAGTTTATGAGTAGGCACTGTCTCTTTAAAACTTCTAATTGCAGAACAAAGGGGATAGTATAAAAGTAACTATATTTTTTAACATGATTAAATAGAGAAGGATATGAGAAAACATGTTGTAATTTTGATCAAATAAAGTTAAGATATATACATTCATGCAGAACAAGTTTCACTACCATGGGTGACGGCCCACATTGTGAACTTTTCAACCCAAAATTGGCAAGAAGGTGACTTTCAGCTGGGAGCCTTTTAACGGTCTCCTAACTCCACCATCATGCCCTGGGTGCAGCTCTCAGCTGGGAGCCTTTTAACGGTCTCCTAACTCCACCATCATGCCCTGGGTGCAGCTTTCAGCTGGGAGCCTTTTAACGGTCTCCTGACTCCACCATCATGCCCTGGGTGCAGCTCTCAGCTGGGAGCCTTTTAACGGTCTCCTAACTCTGCCATCATGACCTGGGTGCAGCTTTCAGCTGGGAGCCTTTTAACGGTCTCCTAACTCCACCATCATGCCCTGGGTGCAGCTCTCAGCTGGGAGCCTTTTAACGGTCTCCTAACTCCACCATCATGCCCTGGGTGCAGCTCTCAGCTGGGAGCCTTTTAACGCTCTCCTAACTCCACCACCATGCCCTGGGTGCAGCTTTCAGCTGGGAGCCTTTTAACGGTCTCCTAACTCCACCATCATGCCCTGGGTGCAGCTTTCAGCTGGGAGCCTTTTAACGGTCTCCTAACTCCACCATCATGCCCTGGGTGCAGCTTTCAGCTGGGAGCCTTTTCACGGTCTCCTCACTCCACCGTCATGCCCTGGGTGCAGCTTTCAGCTGGGAGCCTTTTAACGGTCTCCTAACTCCACCATCATGCCCTGGGTGCAGCTTTCAGCTGGGAGCCTTTTAACGCTCTCCTAACTCCACCATCATGCCCTGGGTGCAGCTTTCAGCTGGGAGCCTTTTAACGGTCTCCTAACTCCGCCATCATGCCTTGGGTGCAGCTTTCAGCTGGGAGCCTTTTAACGGTCTCCTAACTCCACCATCATGCCCTGGGTGCAGCTCTCAGCTGGGAGCCTTTTAACGGTCTCCTAACTCCACCATCATGCCCTGGGTGCAGCTCTCAGCTGGGAGCCTTTTAACGCTCTCCTAACTCCACCATCATGCCCTGGGTGCAGCTCTCAGCTGGGAGCCTTTTAACGGTCTCCTAACTCCACCATCATGCCCTGGGTGCAGCTTTCAGCTGGGAGCCTTTTAACGGTCTCCTAACTCCACCATCATGCCCTGGGTGCAGCTTTCAGCTGGGAGCCTTTTAACGGTCTCCTAACTCCACCATCATGCCCTGGGTGCAGCTTTCAGCTGGGAGCCTTTTAACGGTCTCCTAACTCCACCATCATGCCCTGGGTGCAGCTTTCAGCTGGGAGCCTTTTAACGGTCTCCTGACTCCACCATCATGCCCTGGGTGCAGCTTTCAGCTGGGAGCCTTTTAACGGTCTAACTCCACCATCATGCCCTGGGTGCAGCTTTCAGCTGGGAGCCTTTTAACGCTCTCCTAACACCACCATCATGCCCTGGGTGCAGCTTTCAGCTGGGAGCCTTTTAACGGTCTCCTAACCCCACCATCATGCCCTGGGTGCAGCTTTCAGCTGGGAGCCTTTTAACGGTCTCCTAACTCCACCATCATGCCCTGGGTGCAGCTTTCAGCTGGGAGCCTTTTAACGGTCTCCTGACTCCACCATCATGCCCTGGGTGCAGCTTTCAGCTGGGAGCCTTTTAACGGTCTCCTGACTCCACCATCATGCCCTGGGTGCAGCTTTCAGCTGGGAGCCTTTTAACGGTCTAACTCCACCATCATGCCCTGGGTGCAGCTTTCAGCTGGGAGCCTTTTAACGCTCTCCTAACACCACCATCATGCCCTGGGTGCAGCTTTCAGCTGGGAGCCTTTTAACGGTCTCCTAACTCCGCCATCATGCCCTGGGTGCAGCTTTCAGCTGGGAGCCTTTTAACGGTCTCCTAACTCTGCCATCATGACCTGGGTGCAGCTTTCAGCTGGGAGCCTTTTAACGGTCTCCTAACTCCACCATCATGCCCTGGGTGCAGCTTTCAGCTGGGAGCCTTTTAACGGTCTCCTAACTCCACCACCATGCCCTGGGTGCAGCTTTCAGCTGGGAGCCTTTTAACGGTCTCCTAACTCCACCATCATGCCCTGGGTGCAGCTTTCAGCTGGGAGCCTTTTAACGGTCTCCTAACTCCACCATCATGCCCTGGGTGCAGCTTTCAGCTGGGAGCCTTTTAACGGTCTCCTAACTCCACCATCATGCCCTGGGTGCAGCTTTCAGCTGGGAGCCTTTTAACGGTCTCCTGACTCCACCATCATGCCCTGGGTGCAGCTTTCAGCTGGGAGCCTTTTAACGGTCTAACTCCACCATCATGCCCTGGGTGCAGCTTTCAGCTGGGAGCCTTTTAACGCTCTCCTAACACCACCATCATGCCCTGGGTGCAGCTTTCAGCTGGGAGCCTTTTAACGGTCTCCTAACCCCACCATCATGCCCTGGGTGCAGCTTTCAGCTGGGAGCCTTTTAACGGTCTCCTAACTCCACCATCATGCCCTGGGTGCAGCTTTCAGCTGGGAGCCTTTTAACGGTCTCCTGACTCCACCATCATGCCCTGGGTGCAGCTTTCAGCTGGGAGCCTTTTAACGGTCTCCTGACTCCACCATCATGCCCTGGGTGCAGCTTTCAGCTGGGAGCCTTTTAACGGTCTAACTCCACCATCATGCCCTGGGTGCAGCTTTCAGCTGGGAGCCTTTTAACGCTCTCCTAACACCACCATCATGCCCTGGGTGCAGCTTTCAGCTGGGAGCCTTTTAATGGTCTCCTAACTCCGCCATCATGCCCTGGGTGCAGCTTTCAGCTGGGAGCCTTTTAACGGTCTCCTAACTCTGCCATCATGACCTGGGTGCAGCTTTCAGCTGGGAGCCTTTTAACGGTCTCCTAACTCCACCATCATGCCCTGGGTGCAGCTTTCAGCTGGGAGCCTTTTAACGGTCTCCTAACTCCACCACCATGCCCTGGGTGCAGCTTTCAGCTGGGAGCCTTTTAACGGTCTCCTAACTCCACCATCATGCCCTGGGTGCAGCTTTCAGCTGGGAGCCTTTTAACGGTCTCCTAACTCCACCATCATGCCCTGGGTGCAGCTCTCAGCTGGGAGCCTTTTAACGGTCTCCTAACTCCACCATCATGCCCTGGGTGCAGCTTTCAGCTGGGAGCCGTTTAACGGTCTCCTAACTCCACCATCATGCCCTGGGTGCAGTGAATCTTCCTTATACGGACATACCTGTCCTCCAGTAGAAGGACTACAGCACAATTCAGCCTCTGTAAGGGATCCTGGCCTCATGGGGGCCCTTGAAAACTGAAATTTTGATTTTCACCCATAAAAAGTTTTGTATTTGAAAGGCCAATATCTTGAAAATGAGGAGATGGGTCCATGCTTTCAGAATCTCTTGTCAAATCCTAAGTTACTCTGGGAAGCAATTTTTAGCCCATATATGATTTGTTCCAAAAATATTGGCCTCCAAAATCCATATAAATTAAAGTTTTGCGATTCGCTTGGGCAAGGCCCTTGATTTTTGCGAGGGCCATATCTTAAACACCTTGGAGTGGGTCCCTAAAATTTTGCATGTGTTCATTATGAATATAGAGGTATTCCAAAAATAAATTTGAGCCAAATCTGAGTCTGTGACCGTGGAAGATTCTTGTACTTTGGTTGAGTTCATATGGAATGACCCTACAATAAAAAGAAAAAGAAAAAAAAAAAAACACCAAGTTTAATGACAAACTGGTCCATACTTCTTGCGGTCATAAACACCGTTAAAGCAATTAATGTATAAACATCTTGCCGCACTTAAAATGAAATGACAGGGGCCACAACTGCATGAAGACAGGCTCATTTTTGTCACTCATTTTTCATCCTTCTTTCATCTCCTTTCCTTATTCCATCCATCAGGAGAGGCGAGGGAAAGAGGCCAGAAAAGAAGTAAAGATGGAGAATAGAGGGAATGAGAGCACTGGAACTGCATCATCACGGAATTCTCTGGATCAACCAAACGTCCGTTTGAAGGGACAGTGGACAGGGAGAACTACATCAACACGTAAATCATAGCTGTGACACATCTCCCCACAAGATGCCAAAGCAGAGGGTAGGATTGTCTGTCCTCTTTCCTAGTCACTGGAGGCACATTTAATGGATTGGAATGTCCGTAACAATGGAGCAGCTTGATTACTTTCAGAGTCAGTCAAGAAAAAGGTGAGGAGGAGGTGACAAGGGATTGGAATTGGCCCAGTTCCAGCAGTTACTACAAGCAACGGTTAGCTGGAGGGAAGGACTAGTGTCTGCAGGTTTAACTCCAGTCCTGGAGGGCCGCAGCGTCTGCAGGTTTAACTCCAGTCCTGGAGGGCCGCAGCGTCTGCAGGTTTAACTCCAGTCCTGGAGGGCCGCAGCGTCTGCAGGTTTAACTCCAGTCCTGGAGGGCCGCAGCGTCTGCAGGTTTAACTCCAGTCCTGGAGGGCCGCAGCGTCTGCAGGTTTAACTCCAGTCCTGGAGGGCTGCAGTACCTACAGGTTTAACTCCAGTCCTGGAGGACCGCAGTGACTGCAGGTTTAACTCCAGTCCTGGAGGGCCATAGTGTCTGCAGGTTTAACTCCAGTCCTGGAGGGCCGCAGTGTCTGCAGGTTTAACTCCAGTCCTGGAGGGCCATAGTGTCTGCAGGTTTAACTCCAGTCCTGGAGGGCCGCAGTGTCTGCAGGTTTAACTCCAGTCCTGGAGGGCCATAGTGTCTGCAGGTTTAACTCCAGTCCTGGAGGGCCGCAGTGACTGCAGGTTTAACTCCAGTCCTGGAGGGCTGCAGTACCTACAGGTTTAACTCCAGTCCTGGAGGGCCGCAGTGACTGCAGGTTTAACTCCAGTCCTGGAGGGCCATAGTGTCTGCAGGTTTAACTCCAGTCCTGGAGGGCCATAGTGTCTGCAGGTTTAACTCCAGTCCTGGAGGGCCGCAGTGACTGCAGGTTTAACTCCAGTCCTGGAGCCGCAGTGTCTGCAGGTTATAGTGGTTTCCTTAAAAGCCAGTTAAGGAAGTGAAATGACAGTGTGGACACTGCCGCCCTCTAGAACTGTATTCTGACATCTGAGCACTAAACTCCAAACAAGGCAAGTTTCTCATTCTAAAAAGTGCAGCACAGAACAAGCCTAGCAGGCTGTATGAGATTAAATGGCACACTGACAGAGTCGCAGTAATGTTATTTTTCATTCAGGCAATAATGATTCCTTCTTCTGGAGATAATAAGGATCTCTGAGGGGATCAGATGTTGGAGGGAATATGCTGGTCGCAGGTAGATAGACAGTGATTAGATGACCCAGGCTCCACACCAGTCTCACCCTGAGCACAGACCACGGCCTGGCCTGGCCTTCCCTGGGCCTGTGCATCCTTTCGATCCTCTTAGGTCTTTAATGTGGTCAATATGGCAGCCCGTGACACCACAGCCATCCTTAAAATCCAACAAATACTGGAGAAAAGACTAGGCCCATGAAGAGCTTCACACATGCAAGAGTGCACACACGCACAGAAACACGCACACTTGTACAAACACTTTTCAGGAGTCACCCGGGTCTCTGTATGGGCGAGTCCTCAAGATCATCACAGACAGAGACTGACAAAATCCATCCAGCGTAATCAGGAAAAAGTTTAAAAAAATGTTCCCTAAAAGCAATCTACAGTACACAATGGATTCTCTCTCTCTCCAAGTAGTGGGAAAATTTTTAAAGGCGGTTAATTCCTTCAAGGCTCACGTGGGCGATCAAATTAATACTTTGTAAGAGAGCGCAACGGATAAAAATTATTTACACAAGTGAGTGATGCATCATGGACTGTAACCATTTGTACAAGTTTTTCTGCAAATAATGGTGGTGTCTGTGGTGGTGTTTCATGATTTGTAAAATTGTGTGACAGATGATCATGACTTATGTGTGTGTGTGTGTGTGTGTGTGTGTGTGTGTGTGTGTGTGTGTGTCCTGGACAGCAGCTATTTAACCCTGTATACGACTGATTATAATGATCTGATAATAATGATCTGTGCAAGAGTGTGTAAGACTACAGCAATCTGAATTTAACCCTGTATGTGACTGATTATAATGATCTGATTATAATGACCTTCGCACATTAAACAAATGCACATTGGCGTGGCGAAATATGTCTATTTGAACATGTGTCATAGACTCTCACTATTTGAAAGTCTCAAATTGAAATAGTTTGTTGCGAAATGTGTGATAGACTATATATATTTTTTTTTAACGTGTGATGGACCACAAGTGAGTGATGGACGATACTTATTTACAGAGGTGTGATGGCAGTGATTTTTCCAAACAGGAGGCAAGTACACACACACACACACACACACACAAAACCTAGCGTGAAACCCAAAAAATCCTCACCACATTCATAAATTAACTTGTGAGCAGAGACACACAGAGAGAGAGAGAGAATGCAGCTTCTCCAATTACCAACTATATCTCGTTGCTGGGGCAAAATTCTACCCCTCCTTCTCCAGTAAAGCCCTCACATCTGAAAAGACCTGAAAGGAAGAAAAAAACAGACAGAAAGACAGGAAGACATAGCATCAAAAAGAGTAGACTCTCCTTTCACAGCAGTCAGGGAACATCAGCTCCAGTGCAGCACATTTATATCCAGACCTGGGGCAGAAGTGTTTGCCCTGGTGAAGTCGAACCATGAGCCAAAATGGGGTTATTTCACTTGTGCCGTTTTCTAAAGTGAAGTTTGTTCTGAATCTGGTGTTTTATGAAGCCTGTTGCAGCCTGTTGCTGATGTTCTCTAAAGCATAGTGTGTTCTGAAGCTGGTGTTTTATAAAGCAAAGTGTGATATGAAGCTAGAGTTTTATGAAGCATGGTGCGTTTTGAAGCTGGTATTTAATAAAGCGCGGAGCGTGTTGAAGCTGGTGTTTTATAAAGCATGGTGCGTTTTAAAGCTGGTGTTTTATAAAGCAAGGTGCGTTTTGAAGCTGGTGTTTTATAAAGCAAGGTGCGTTTTGAAGCTGGTGTTATATAAAGTGCGTTGCGTTTTGAAGCTGGTGTTTTATGAAGCATGGTGCATTTTGAAGCTGGTGTTTTATAAAGCGTGGTGCGTTTTGAAGCTGGTATTTTACAAAGCGTGGTGCGTGTTGAATCAGATGTTTTATAAAGCATGGTGCGTTTTGAAGCTGGTGTTTTATAAAGCGCGGTGCGTTTTGGAGCTGGTGTTTTATAAAGCGCGGTGTGTTTTGAAGCTGGTGTTTTATAAAGCGCGGTGCGTTTTGAAGCTGGTGTTTTATAAAGCGCGGTGCGTTTTGAAGCTGGTGTTTTATAAAGCGCGGTGCGTTTTGAAGCTGGTGTTTTATAAAGCATGGTTCGTTTTGAAGCTGGTATTTTATGTAACATGGTGCATTTTGAAGCTGGTGTTTTATAAAGCACGGTGCGTTTTGAAGCTGGTGTTTTATAAAGCATGGTGCGTTTTGAAGCTGGTGTTTTATAAAGCACTGTGGGTTTTGAAGCTGGTGTTTTATAAAGCATGGTGCGTTTTGAAGCTGGTATTTTATGTAACATGGTGCATTTTGAAGCTGGTGTTTTATAAAGCACTGTGCGTTTTGAAGCTGGTGTTTTATAAAGCATGGTGCGTTTTGAAGCTGGTATTTTATGTAACATGGTGCATTTTGAAGCTGGTGTTCTATTTCATCCCTGCTGACCGCCAGAGGGCGGTGCTTAAAGCACTGAATATTCCCCTTCGCGCATGCGTAGTGCGAGTATGTATACCAACAATGTCACCTGTGACCTGCAGGTGACCCAAAGAAGATTATATCTTCCGGTGTCACCTGAGGATCGTTTCTTATTTTCTTCTCGCGCGTAGTTTGCTTGCTTGGAAAGCAATGAGTCTATTGCTTTACTACTAAATTCCGTTGCTAGTAGTTCCGCGACCATTGTCGGTCGGAGCAGCGATTGTTCGCCCTCCAGGAACTGCGACGGCGATCTTTCTCTGGTTGAGAGAGACTTTACGTTACTTTGCTGCGTTTGTTAATTACTTATCGGTGACGGTTGCGTTCGCGCATCCTTATCCCGACGTTTTAATTTAGTCTGTCGAGCTGACTTCGTTAGCTGGCTGGCGGGTTGCGTCAGCGTTTCCCGGTGTCCAGCGTGGATAATTATTAGCGGTAACGCTTGCATAGCTACACCTTCAAGTGAGTTGCATTAGCCTCTGTTGGGACAGGCTGCGTGCGCGCTGCTTCCCCCCAGCATATGGTTTGTTTATATGTTTGTGCTGCGCCCCGACGCTTAATTTAGTCGGTCGAGCTGACTTTGTTTGCTGGCTGGCGGGTTGCGTGAGCGTTTCCCGGTGTCCAGCGGATAATTATTAGCGGGAGCGCTTGCATAGCTACACCTGCGGGTGAGCTTGCATTAACCTCTGCTGGTCCAGGCTGCGTAGGCGCTGCCTCCCCCCAGCATATGGTCTGTTTTTGTGTTTGTGCTGTGTCCCGACGTTTAATTTAGTCGGTCGAGCTGACTTCGTTTGCTGGCTGGCGGGTTGCGTGAGCGTTTCCCGGTGTCCAGCGGATAATTATTAGCGGTAGCGCTTGCATAGCTACACCTTCAGGTGAGTTTGCATTAGCCTCTGTTGGGACAGGCTGCGTGCGCGCTGCTTCCCCCCAGCATATGGTTTGTTTATATGTTTGTGCTGCGCCCCGACGTTTAATTAAGTCGGTCGAGCTGACTTTGTTTGCTGGCTGGCGGGTTGCGTGAGCGTTTCCCGGTGTCCAGCGTGAATAATTATTAGCAGTAACGCTTGCATGGCTACACCTTCAGGTGAGTTTGCATTAGCCTCTGCTGGTTCAGGCTGCGTGGGCGCTGCCTCCCCCCAGCATATGGTCTGTTTTTGTGTTTGTGCTGTGTGCCGACGTTTAATTTAGTCGGTCAAGCTGACTTTGTTTGCTGGCTGGCGGGTTGCGTGAGCGTTTCCCGGTGTCCAGCGTGAATAATTATTATCAGTAACGCTTGCATAGCTACACCTGCTGGTGAGTTTGCATAACCGTCTGTTGGTACAGGCTGCGTGCGCGCTGCTTCCCCCCAGCATATGGTTTGTTTATATGTTTGTGCTGCGCCCCGACGTTTAATTTAGTCGGTCGAGCTGACTTTGTTGCTGGCTGGCGGGTTGCGTGAGCGTTTCCCGGTGTCCAGCGTGACTAATTATTAGCGGTAACGCTTGCATAGCTACACCTGCTGGTGAGTTTGCATTAACCTCTGTTGGTACAGGCTGCGTGCGCGCTGCTTCCCCCCAGCATATGGTCTGTTTTTGTGTTTGTGCTGTGTCCCGACGTTTAATTAGTCGGTCAAGCTGACTTTGTTTGCTGGCTGGCGGGTTGCGTAAGCGTTTCCCGGTGTCCAGCGTGGGTAATTATTAGCGGTAACGCTTGCATAGCTACACCTGCTGGTGAGTTTGCATTAACCTCTGTTGGTAGAGGCTGCGTGCGCGCTGCCTCCTCCCAGCATATGGTTTGTGTTTTGCTTTGTGCTGTGTCCCGATTTGGATTTGTTACTGAGCCCCTGCTGGTATAGGCAGCGTACGCGCTCCCTCCCTCCAGCTTACGGCGTCCATACTCGGTTTGTCCATAGCGTTTGCGCTCAGGTTATCCGAGGAGTATTCATTAAAATACCAGCTGGGTTCCTTACCCGGTATAGGTAGCGTACGCGCTCCCTCCCTCCGGCTTACGGTGTCCATTCTCTGTTTGTCCATAGCGTTCGCGCTCAGGTTACCCGAGGAGTATTCATTAAATACCAGCTGGGTTCCTTACTCGGTATAGGCAGCGTACGCGCTCCCTCCCTCCAGTGCAAGCCCCTGTAGCATACTAGCGGGAGCGTCTGGGCTTATGTGGACAGGTGAGTGTCGTGTAAGCCTCCAGCGCCACCACAATGGATGACTCCCATTTCTGTACGTCATGTGAGGCTCCTCTACAGCCAGAGGACGGCCATGACCTATGCCCCGCATGCCTCGGTCCTGAGCACCTGCGGGAGGCGCCGTCAGACAACCCCTGCATGAACTGCAGTTACTTGCCTTGGGCGGTGAGGGCTGCCAGTCGGGCGCAGGTGGAACATCAAGGGGATGAAGGTGACCTCCCCCCATCAGGCCAGTCTCCCCCGGCCTGTTAGAGACGCTCTAAGCGGCGGGCTGCGGCTACAGCAGTCGCACCCTCCAGGAAGAGGGCGAAATATGCTCAAAAAGAGACAAGAAAGCAGGCTCTCATCTAAAGTCGATCAGCTGTCTGCTGAGCTGGCCCAGGTCAGGCCCATGCTCAGAGACTGCCAGCCTGATGCCCCATTGCAAGGTGATTTGACACCCTCTCCTCCAATGCCAGTGCTGGTACCTGAGGAGGATACATTTTCCCTGGCAGCTTCGGCTACCTACTTCCACGGTTATGGGAGAGATTCGTAAAATGGGGGTTCCCAGGCATCTGAGCGGGGCGCCCACTCCTCGGCTCCGAGTTTAGTGGCTGAGTTGGGGGATGGCTCCATGCGGGCAATCATGCGCATGGCTTTAGATCGACTGCACATGCATGTACCACAGCAGGCAGAAGCTGCACCTGCTAGTGCCCTCTTCAGGCGCAGGCCAGCCCCCACTACCTTCGTTATTCCCCACTCTAAGGACTATCTGAAGGAGCTGCAGGCCTGTTGGAGACCTTCTCACAAGGCCTTATGATGCTGGAGCACGTGCTTGCCGCATGGGGAGCTCTTTGTCGAATCTCACGTTGGCGCTCTCAGCTTCACTGCAGGAGGGCAACGTGGCTGCTGATTCTGTCACTTTTTGTGATGCCTCACTGGAGGCATTCGGCCTTCTGTCCAGGGAACTTGGACGGATGATGGCCATCCTGGTTCAGGCTCGTCGCCAGGTTTGGCTATCGCAGTCAAACTTGACAGAGGCATCCAGGAGACTCCTTCGCAGTCTCCCCATGGAACCGGGAGAGATATTTGGTCCTGCAGCCCAGGAAGCACTGGAAAGGACCATCCAGGCTGTGCAAACCAGGCAGCGGCTTGCGGGCCTTAGGCGGATGCCTCTTCTTGATAGGCCTCCTGCCAGTAGAACGAGGGGTTCCTCGGCTGCTTCTCACACCCGCTTACCACGGCCGACCCACTCCACTGGCCGTCGTGTTGCCCAGCGTCCCATGCGGAGACCAGCTTGGGACTTTCGAGGCCCTGCCCGCCTGTCCACCCCCGCTCCACCCCCCCCCCCCTCCCCCCCCCCTTAGGGGCCGGGGGGTCAGACATTGAGGCCGTGGGGCCGGCGGTCGGATATTTTTCACATCAGCTCCAACAGTGGGCTGCTCATACTTCAGACCCGTGGGTGGTTGCCACCTTGACCCACGGGTACAAGCTTCAATTCCGCCGCCGGCCCCTCACTTCTGGCCGGGTCAAAATGGCCTCTATCAGGGACCCGGCAAAGGCTCGCGTGTTGGGCCAGGAGTTATCCACCCTCCTGGCCAAAGGCGCCATCGAGCCCGTGGACCCTCTGTCGCGTCCCCGGGGGTACTATTCAACATACTTCCTAGTGACGAAACAGACTGGCGGATTTCGCCCAATCTTGGACCTCAGAGGGCTGAACATATTTATGAAGGTCATCCCTTTCCACATGTTGACCACTGCAGATGTCCTGCAAACTGTGGCACAGGGAGAATGGTTTACGTCCATTGACCTCAAGGACGCTTACTTCCGTGTCCCCATCACTCAAAAACATCGACGGTTTCTCCGCTTTGCCTACCGAGACCGCCACTGGCAGTTCAGGTTGCTACCCTTTGGGCTCTCCCTCTTTCCAAGGGTCTTCACGAGGTGTGTTGCCGCAGCCCTTGCGCCTCTACAGTCTCAAGGCTTGAAAATTCTCCCATACCTGGATGACTGGCTGGTCTGTCCACCATCCCGTGCTCAGGTGTCCAGTGATACAGCATGTCTCCTGTCCCACGTGGCCTGCCTCGGACTCGAGGTGAATATAGGAAAGAGTTGCCTGGTGCCATCTCAGGCTACAACTTTCATTGGGATTGCATTGGACAGTGTAGCCATGATAGCCAGACCGCCCCCCGCTGTGTGGGCGACATCCTTCACCTTCTTGCCCTGTTCCAAGAGGGCCGTTGGCTGACCTTCCTTGCATTTCCTCGCCTCGTGGGCGAACTAACGTCCATTTCAGCTGTGGTTCCGCTGAGCTTGCTGGCACTACGCCCCCTGCTGAGGTGGCTGAACAGCTTCCACTTGGATGCCAAGCGACACTGGCACAGGAAGCTCAGGGTGTCACAAAGGTGTCTCCTTGCCTTGGCTCACCCGGCACTCAGGCACTTTCTGCCACACCTGAGGGGCAAGCATGTCCTCGTAAGGTCAGACACATCAACCGTATATCATATAAATCATCAGGGCAGGACCAAGTCTGCGCGGTCGCTGCGACTGACAGAAGAGCTCCTCATGTGGGCGGCCCCCCCCGTCTGATCAGCCTTCGGGCAATGTATCTATCGGGAGAGCGGAGCAACCTGACAGACTCCCTCTCCCGTCAAAAACTCCGTCAGGAGTGTGGCGCCTCCACCTGGAAATGGTCAGCACTATTTGGAGCCTCTTCGGCAGAGTGGACGTGGACCTCTTCGCTTCAGAAGTCTCTACCCACTGTCCTCTGTGGTTCTCCTTAGCCGAGACAACCAGTCCCTCGGGCCAGGACGCATTGGCCCACCCTTGGCCGAACGGCCTCCTGTATACCTTTCCCCCGCTTCCTCTGATTCGGTCGGTACTTCAGAGGATCCTTCAGGGGGGTCGCAGTGTCCTCCTTGTGGCTCCCCTCTGGCCAGGGAGGAGCTGGTTCCCACTGCTGCACGGACTCTGTCGCGGTGTACCGTAGCGCCTTCCCGACAGGAGGGATCTCCTGTCCCAGCTGGCGGGGCGGATCTGGCACCCCAATCCACGATGCCTCCAACTGTCTGTTTGGCTGCTGGAGGGCCCGAGTTGCTGTTTAGCTCCTGTGCGGACCCTGTCGAATACACCATATTGAATGCTTGAGCGCCGTCCACTCGTCTTCAATATGAGAATAGATGGAAACTGTTTTCCGACTGGTGTACAAGTCGGGATGAGGACCCTGTGCGCTGCTCTGTGCCAACTATTTTTGACCTCTTCAGTCTCTTCTGGATGAAGGTCGGTCTCATTCGACGTTGAAAGTGTACGTAGCGGCAATATCTTGTGGTCATGTGAGGATTGACAATGGCACTGTGGGGAGCCATAGTTTGGTGTTCCTCTTCTTGAAGGGGGCTCAGAGATTACATCCTCTGAGTGCCCCAAGAGCTCCAGCATGGGATCTCCCCTGGTACTGGATGCACTAAGCCGGCCCCCATTTGAACCCTTGACACAAGCGGAGCTGAAGTGGTGTCTTGTAAGACTGCGTTCCTTCTGGCCATTTGCTCTGCAAAGCGTGTCAGCGAGCTGCATGCCCTGTCTGTCAGTGACTCGTGTTTGAGGTGGAACTCTGATGGCTCAGGGGTCACTCTGTGGCCGAACACAGCGTTTCTCCCTAAAGTGTTGGCTCACGCTCACCGCAACCAGCCTATTCGGCTGGCTCGGTTTGACCCTTCTCCAAGGGAGAGTGGGGATGAGCCTGAACTGTTATGTCCAGTGCGGGCTCTGAAGGCCTACACTGCAGCTACTGTATGCATTCGAAGGTCTGAACAACTTTTTCTCTGCTGCGGTGGCCCTAACAGGAGTTGCGCCATCTCCAAGCAGCGTGTGTCCCACTGGATTATTAATGTCATCACCCATGCCTATCGGACGAGTAACCGTCCCCTTCCACCTGGCGTGAGGTGCCACTCTACCAGGAGTGTTGCTACTTCATGGGCTGCCCTGAGGGGAGTGTCCTTGGAGGACATTTGTGCCGCAGCTTCATGGTTGTCACCGGACACGTTCTCCAGGTTCTACAGGGTGAACGTCGCCACACCCCACCCCTTAGCCGTGGTTCTGCGGCCGGGGTCTTCTGACTTTTTGCACACTGAAGGTCCGTGATTCGGATTCTTCGTGACCTTGTTGGTATAAGTCATTCAGTGCTTTAAGCACCGCCCTCTGGCGGTCAGCAGGGATGAAATAGAACGAAAGTTACGAATGTAACTACGGTTCTATGAATCCCGAATGACCGCCAGAGCTCTCTGTCACTCAGAATCCTCGTGTGCTCGCGAGAAGATTCTGTAAGAAACGATCCTCAGGTGACACCGGAAGATATAATCTTCTTTGGGTCACCTGCAGGTCACAGGTGACATTGTTGGTATACATACTCGCACTACGCATGCGCGAAGGGGAATATTCAGTGCTTTAAGCACCGCCCTCTGGCGGTCATTCGGGATTCATAGAACTGTAGTTACATTCGTAACTTTCGTTTTATAAAGCATGGTGCGTTTTGAAGCTGGTGTTTTATAAAGCGCGGTGCGTTTTGAAGCTGGTGTTTTATAAAGCGCGGTGCGTTTTGAAGCTGGTGTTTTATAAAGCGTGGTGCGTTTTGAAGCTGGTGTTTTATAAAGCACTGTGCGTTTTGAAGCTGGTGTTTTATAAAGCGTGGTGCATTTTGAAGCTGGTGTTTTATAAAGCGTGGTGCGTTTTGAAGCTGGTGTTTTATAAAGCGTGGTGCGTTTTGAAGCTGGTGTTTTATAAAGCACTGTGCGTTTTGAAGCTGGTGTTTTATAAAGCGCGGTGCGTTTTGGAGCTGGTGTTTTATAAAGCGCGGTGCGTTTTGAAGCTGGTGTTTTATAAAGCGCAGTGTGTGTTGAATCTGGTGTTTTATAAATCGCAGTGCGTGTTGAATCTGATGTTTTATAAAGCATTGTGCGTTTTGAAGCTGGTGTTTTATAAAGCGCGGTGCGTTTTAAAGATGGTGTTTTATAAAGCGTGGTGCGTTTTGAAGCTGGTATTTTACAAAGCGTGGTGCGTGTTGAATCAGATGTTTTATAAAGCATGGTGCGTTTTGAAGCTGGTGTTTTATAAAGCGCGGTGCGTTTTGAAGCTGGTGTTTCATAAAGCGCGGTGCGTTTTGAAGCTGGTGTTTCAGAAAGCGTGGAGCGTTTTGAAGCTGGCGTTGCATAAAGCGTGGTGCGTTTTGAAGCTCGTGTTTCATAAAGCGTGGTGCGTTTTGAAGCTGGTGTTTTATAAAGCGTGGTGCGTTTTGAAGCTGGTATTTTACAAAGCGTGGTGCGTTTTGAATCAGATGTTTTATAAAGCGCGGTGCTTTTTGGAGCTGGTGTTTTATAAAGCGTGGTGCGTTTTGAGGCTGGTGTTTTATAAAGCGTGGTGCGTTTTGAAGCTGGTGTTTTATAAAGCATGGTGCGTTTTGAAGCTGGTGTTTTATAAAGCGCGGTGCGTTTTGAAGCTGGTGTTTTATAAAGCGCGGTGCGTTTTGAAGCTGGTGTTTTATAAAGCGCAGTGCGTGTTGAATCTGATGT
This sequence comes from Gymnothorax reevesii, assembly GCA_029721435.1. Lineage (NCBI taxonomy): Eukaryota > Metazoa > Chordata > Actinopteri > Anguilliformes > Muraenidae > Gymnothorax > Gymnothorax reevesii. The sequence continues at coordinate 161,835,818 of CM056575.1, forward strand.
TTTATAAAGCATTGTGCGTTTTGAAGCTGGTGTTTTATAAAGCGCGGTGCGTTTTAAAGATGGTGTTTTATAAAGCGTGGTGCGTTTTGAAGCTGGTATTTTACAAAGCGTGGTGCGTGTTGAATCAGATGTTTTATAAAGCATGGTGCGTTTTGAAGCTGGTGTTTTATAAAGCGCGGCGCGTTTTGAAGCTGGTGTTTCATAAAGCGCGGCGCGTTTTGAAGCTGGCGTTTCATAAAGCGCGGTGCGTTTTGAAGCTGGCGTTTCATAAAGCGCGGTGCGTTTTGAAGCTGGTGTTTCATCAAGCGTGGTGCGTTTCGAAGCTGGTGTTTTATAAAGCGTGGTGTGTTTTGAAGCTGGTGTTTTATAAAGCGTGGTGCGTTTCGAAGCTGGTGTTTTATAAAGCGTGGTGCGTTTTGAAGCTGGTGTTTTATAAAGCGTGGTGCGTTTTGAAGCTGGTGTTTTATAAAGCGTGGTGCGTTTTGAAGCTGGTGTATTATAAAGTGTGGTGCGTTTTGAAGCTGGTGTTTTATAAAGCATGGTGCGTTTGAAAGCTGGTGTTTTATAAAGCATGGTGCGTTTGAAAGCTGGTGTTTTATAAAGCGTGGTGCGTTTTGAAGCTGGTGTTTTATAAAGCATGGTGTGTTTTGAAGCTGGTGTTTTATAAAGCATGGTGCGTTTTGAAGCTGGTGTTTTATAAAGCATGGTGCGTTTTGAAGCTGGTGTTTTATAAAGCATGGTGCGTTTTGAAGCTGGTGTTTTATAAAGCGTGGTGCGTTTTGAAGCTGGTGTTTAATAAAGCGCGGTGCGTTTTGAAGCTGGTGTTTTATAAAGCGCGGTGTGTTTTGAAGCTGGTGTTTTATAAAGCGCGGTGCGTTTTGAAGCTGGTGTTTTATAAAGCGCGGTGCGTTTTGAAGCTGGTGTTTTATAAAGCGCGGTGCGTTTTGAAGCTGGTGTTTTATAAAGCGCGGTGCGTTTTGAAGCTGGTATTTTATGTAACATGGTGCATTTTGAAGCTGGTGTTATATAAAGCATGGTGCGTTTTGAAGCTGGTGTTTTATAAAGCATGGTGCGTTTTGAAGCTGGTGTTTTATAAAGCACTGTGGGTTTTGAAGCTGGTGTTATATAAAGCATGGTGCGTTTTGAAGCTGGTGTTTTATAAAGCATGGTGCGTTTTGAAGCTGGTATTTTATGTAACATGGTGCATTTTGAAGCTGGTGTTTTATAAAGCACTGTGCGTTTTGAAGCTGGTGTTTTATAAAGCATGGTGCGTTTTGAAGCTGGTATTTTATGTAACATAGTGCATTTTGAAGCTGGTGTTTTATAAAGCGTGGTGCGTTTTGAAGCTGGTATTTTACAAAGCGTGGTGCGTGTTGAATCAGATGTTTTATAAAGCATGGTGCGTTTTGAAGCTGGTGTTTTATAAAGCGCGGTGCGTTTTGAAGCTGGTGTTTCATAAAGCGCGGTGCGTTTTGAAGCTGGTGTTTCATAAAGCGTGGAGCGTTTTGAAGCTGGCGTTGCATAAAGCGTGGTGCGTTTTGAAGCTCGTGTTTTATAAAGCGTGGTGCGTTTTGAAGCTGGTGTTTTATAAAGCGCGGTGCGTTTTGAAGCTGGTGTTTCATAAAGCGCGGTGCGTTTTGAAGCTGGTGTTTCATAAAGCGTGGAGCGTTTTGAAGCTGGCGTTGCATAAAGCGTGGTGCGTTTTGAAGCTGGTGTTTTATAAAGCGCGGTGCGTTTTGAAGCTGGTTGAAGCTGGTGTTTCATAAAGCGCGGTGCGTTTTGAAGCTGGTGTTTCATAAAGCGTGGTGCGTTTTGAAGCTGGTGTTTTATAAAGCGTGGTGCGTTTTGAAGCTGGTATTTTACAAAGCGTGGTGCGTGTTGAATCAGATGTTTTATAAAGCATGGTGCGTTTTGAAGCTGGTGTTTTATAAAGCGCGGTGCGTTTTGAAGCTGGTGTTTCATAAAGCGCGGTGCGTTTTGAAGCTGGTGTTTCATAAAGCGTGGAGCGTTTTGAAGCTGGCGTTGCATAAAGCGTGGTGCGTTTTGAAGCTCGTGTTTCATAAAGCGTGGTGCGTTTTGAAGCTGGTGTTTTATAAAGCGTGGTGCGTTTTGAAGCTGGTATTTTACAAAGCGTGGTGCGTTTTGAATCAGATGTTTTATAAAGCGCGGTGCTTTTTGGAGCTGGTGTTTTATAAGCGTGGTGCGTTTTGAAGCTGGTATTTTACAAAGCGTGGTGCGTGTTGAATCAGATGTTTTATAAAGCATGGTGCGTTTTGAAGCTGGTGTTTTATAAAGCGCGGTGCGTTTTGAAGCTGGTGTTTCATAAAGCGCGGTGCGTTTTGAAGCTGGTGTTTCATAAAGCGTGGAGCGTTTTGAAGCTGGCGTTGCATAAAGCGTGGTGCGTTTTGAAGCTCGTGTTTCATAAAGCGTGGTGCGTTTTGAAGCTGGTGTTTTATAAAGCGTGGTGCGTTTTGAAGCTGGTATTTTACAAAGCGTGGTGCGTTTTGAATCAGATGTTTTATAAAGCGCGGTGCTTTTTGGAGCTGGTGTTTTATAAAGCGCGGTGCGTTTTGAAGCTGGTGTTTTATAAAGCGCGGTGCGTTTTGAAGCTGGTGTTTTATAAAGCGCGGTGCGTTTTGAAGCTGGTGTTTTATAAAGCGCAGTGCGTGTTGAATCTGATGTTTTATAAAGCATTGTGCGTTTTCAAGCTGGTGTTTTATAAAGCGCGGTGCGTTTTAAAGATGGTGTTTTATAAAGCGTGGTGCGTTTTGAAGCTGGTATTTTACAAAGCGTGGTGCGTGTTGAATCAGATGTTTTATAAAGCATGGTGCGTTTTGAAGCTGGTGTTTTATAAAGCGCGGCGCGTTTTGAAGCTGGTGTTTCATAAAGCGCGGCGCGTTTTGAAGCTGGCGTTTCATAAAGCGCGGTGCGTTTTGAAGCTGGTGTTTCATAAAGCGCGGTGCGTTTTGAAGCTGGTGTTTCATAAAGCGCGGTGCGTTTTGAAGCTGGTGTTTCATAAAGCGTGGTGCGTTTCGAAGCTGGTGTTTTATCAAGCGTGGTGTGTTTTGAAGCTGGTGTTTTATAAAGCGTGGTGTGTTTCGAAGCTGGTGTTTTATAAAGCGTGGTGCGTTTTGAGGCTGGTGTTTTATAAAGCGTGGGGCGTTTTGGAGCTGGTGTTTTATAAAGCGTGGTGCGTTTTGAAGCTGGTGTATTATAAAGTGTGGTGCGTTTTGAAGCTGGTGTTTTATAAAGCATGGTGCGTTTGAAAGCTGGTGTTTTATAAAGCATGGTGTGTTTGAAAGCTGGTGTTTTATAAAGCGTGGTGCGTTTTGAAGCTGGTGTTTTATAAAGCATGGTGCGTTTTGAAGCTGGTGTTTTATAAAGCATGGTGCGTTTTGAAGCTGGTGTTTTATAAAGCATGGTGCGTTTTGAAGCTGGTGTTTTATAAAGCGTGGTGCGTTTTGAAGCTGGTGTTTAATAAAGCGCGGTGCGTTTTGAAGCTGGTGTTTTATAAAGCGCGGTGTGTTTTGAAGCTGGTGTTTTATAAAGCGCGGTGCGTTTTGAAGCTGGTGTTTTATAAAGCGCGGTGCGTTTTGAAGCTGGTGTTTTATAAAGCGCGGTGCGTTTTGAAGCTGGTGTTTTATAAAGCATGGTTCGTTTTGAAGCTGGTATTTTATGTAACATGGTGCATTTTGAAGCTGGTGTTTTATAAAGCATGGTGCGTTTTGAAGCTGGTGTTTTATAAAGCACTGTGGGTTTTGAAGCTGGTGTTTTATAAAGCACTGTGGGTTTTGAAGCTGGTGTTTTATAAAGCATGGTGCGTTTTGAAGCTGGTATTTTATGTAACATGGTGCATTTTGAAGCTGGTGTTTTATAAAGCACTGTGCGTTTTGAAGCTGGTGTTTTATAAAGCATGGTGCGTTTTGAAGCTGGTGTTTTATAAAGCGCGGTGCGTTTTGAAGCTGGTTGAAGCTGGTGTTTCATAAAGCGCGGTGCGTTTTGAAGCTGGTGTTTCATAAAGCGTGGTGCGTTTTGAAGCTGGTGTTTTATAAAGCGTGGTGCATTTTTGAAGCTGGTGTTTTATAAAGCGCGGTGCGTTTTGAAGCTGGTGTTTTATAAAGCGTGGTGCGTTTTGAAGCTGGTGTTTTATAAAGCGTGGTGCGTTTTGAAGCTGGTGTTTTATAAAGCACTGTGCGTTTTGAAGCTGGTGTTTTATAAATCGTGGTGCATTTTGAAGCTGGTGTTTTATAGAGCGCGGTGCGTTTTGAAGCTGGTGTTTTATAAAGCACTGTGCGTTTTGAAGCTGGTGTTTTATAAAGAGTGGTGCGTTTTGAAGCTGGTGTTTTATAAAGCGTGGTGCGTTTTAAAGCTGGTGTTTTATAAAGTGCGTTGCATGTTGAAGCTGGTGTTTTATAAAGCGTGGTGCATTTTGGAGCTGGTCTTTTATAAAGCGTGGTGCGTGTTTAAGCTGGTGTTTTATAAAGCGTGGTGCGTTTTGAAGCTGGTGTTTTATAAAGCGTGGTGCGTTTTGAAGCTGGTGTTTTATAAAGCGTGGTGCGTTTTGAAGCTGGTGTTTTATAAAGCGTGGTGCGTTTTGAAGCTGGTGTTTTATAAAGCGTGGTGCGTTTTAAAGCTGGTGATTTATAAAGCGTGGTGCGTTTTAAAGCTGGTGTTTTATAAAGTGCGTTGCGTGTTGAAGCTGGTGTTTTATAAAGCGTGGTGCGTTTTGAAGCTGGTGTTTTATAAAGCGTGGTGCGTTTTAAAGCTGGTGTTTTATAAAGTGCGTTGCATGTTGAAGCTGGTGTTTTATAAAGCGTGGTGCATTTTGGAGCTGGTCTTTTATAAAGCGTGGTGCGTGTTGAAGCTGGTGTTTTATAAAGCGTGGTGCGTTTTGAAGCTGGTGTTATATAAAGCGTGGTGCGTTTTGAAGCTGGTGTTTTATAAAGCGTGGTGCCTTTTGAAGCTGGTGTTTTATAAAGCGTGGTGCGTTTTGAAGCTGGTGTTTTATAAAGCGTGGTGCGTTTTGAAGCTGGTGATTTATAAAGCGTGGTGCGTTTTAAAGCTGGTGTTTTATAATGTGCGTTGCGTGTTGAAGCTGGTGTTTTATAAAGCGTGGTGCGTTTTGAAGCTGGTCTTTTATGAAGCGTGGTGCGTGTTGAAGCTGGTGTTTTATAAAGCGTGGTGCGTTTTGAAGCTGGTGTTATATAAAGTGCGTTGCGTGTTGAAGCTGGTGTTTTATAAAGGCATGAAATTAAGCTGGCGGCCGCACTGCTCAGAGTTTCACCTCTTCCACACTGCGGGAGGCATCCACTGTGCGCACCTTCCCGTGCTGCTGATACAGCTCTATGATTGGTCGAGTAGAATGCAGGTATGTCTGGATCCTGCAGTACAAGAGCATACCTGTCAAAGAGAAGCAAGTACTACACAAGAGATGCACTGACAAATGCGCGCGCGCGCGCACACACACACACACACACACACACACACACACACACACACACACACACACACACACACACACACACACACACACACACACAGGCGCTCGCGCATGCACATACTCACAAACACAGATGCGCAGACACACAACTTACACACAGGAGGAAGGACTAACCGTTTCTCCAAACTCTCTCGGTTGTCATCAGTGCGACCGCTACTCTTCCCCCTCTCCAGACACCTGTTGATACACACCTGTAACAATCGACACACCTGAGCAACCTCAACATCCAGCCCTGCTCGAACTGATACACACCTTTGCAAAGACCGACACTTACCATACCTCAACAACCAGCCCTACCCCAACTGATACACACCTTTACATAAACCTACACCTCAATATCCAGCTCTGCACAAACTGAAACACACCTTTACACAAATCAAAACCACAATCCAGCCCCACTCTAACTGATACACACCTTTATACAAACCTACCCCTCACCATCCAGCCCTGCTCCAACTAATCCACACCTTTACACAAACCTACCCCTCAATATCCAGCCCTGCTCTAACTGATACACACCTTTACACAAATCAAAACCACAATCCAGCCCCACTCTAACTGATACACACCTTTACACAAACCTACACCTCAACATCCAGCCCTGCTCCAACTAATACACACCTTTACACAAACCTACACCTCAATATCCAGCCCTGTACTAACTGATACACACCTTTACACAAATCAAAACCACAATCCAGCCCCACTCTAACTGATACACACCTTTACATAAACCTACACCTCAATATCCAGCCCTGCACTAACTGATACACACCTTTACACAAATCAAAACCACAATCCAGCCCCACTCTAACTGATACACACCTTTATACAAACCTACACCTCAACATCCAGCCCTGCTCCAACTAATACACACCTTTACACAAACCTACACCTCAATATCCAGCCCTGCACTAACTGATACACACCTTTACACAAATCAAAACCACAATCCAGCCCCACTCTAACTGATACACACCTTTACACAAACCTACACCTCAATATCCAGCCCTGCACTAACTGATACACACCTTTACACAAATCAAAACCACAATCCAGCCCCACTCTAACTGATACACACCTTTACATAAACCTACACCTCAATATCCAGCCCTGCACTAACTGATACACACCTTTACACAAATCAAAACCACAATCCAGCCCCACTCTAACTGATACACACCTTTATACAAACCTACACCTCAACATCCAGCCCTGCTCCAACTAATACACACCTTTACACAAACCTACACCTCAATATCCAGCCCTGCACTAACTGATACACACCTTTACACAAATCAAAACCACAATCCAGCCCCACTCTAACTGATACACACCTTTACACAAACCTACACCTCAACATCCAGCCCTGCTCCAACTAATACACACCTTTACACAAACCTACACCTCAATATCCAGCCCTGTACTAACTGATACACACCTTTACACAAATCAAAACCACAATCCAACCCACTCTAACTGATACACACCTTTACATAAACCTACACCTCAATATCCAGCCCTGCACTAACTGATACACACCTTTACACAAATCAAAACCACAATCCAGCCCCACTCTAACTGATACACACCTTTACATAAACCTACACCTCAATATCCAGCCCTGCACTAACCGATACACACCTTTACACAATTTAAAACCACAATCCAGCCCCACTCTAACTGATACACACCTTTACACAAACCTACAGCTCAACATCCAGCCCTGCTCCAACTAATACACACCTTTACACAAACCTACACCTCAACATCCAGCTCTGCTCTAATACACACCTTTACACAATCCAACACCTGAATCCAGCCGTGCTATAACTGAAACACACCTTTACACAAACATACACCTCAACATCCAGCCCTGCTCCAACTAATACACACCTTTACATAAACCTACACCTCAATATCCAGCCCTGCTCTAATACACACCTTTACACAAACATACACCTCAACAAGCAGAACAACCCTAACTAATACACACCTTTACATAAACCTACACCTCAATATACAGCCCTGCTCTAACTGATAAACACCTTTTTACAGACCTACACCTCAATATCCAGCCCTGCTCTGAGTTATACGCACGTATGCCACCATGACTCCTCATGTAACGCAATGCTGACACATTAATTAAATACCTTCTGTGTGCTTAATTCTCCACCCATTAGCCCCTCGCACTCGGTTGGCCCCATTCCCCCCTTCACCTGGTCACTGCAGTCGAAGAACAGGACAAATCGAACATCAGCCCTGGCTTCCATTACTGAGCTCCACCCCTGCAGGTTGTCCTGGTTTCGAGGGAAGCCGTCGATCAGGAATCGGAACTTATCTGGGTCCAGCTGCATCGTCTCCTCCATCGCCTGCAGATGAAGCATGAAGAGGAAGAGGAACAGGAACAGGGAGAGGAGGAACAGGAACAGGAAGAGGAGGAAGAATGGGAAGAGGAGGAAGAGGAACAGGAACAGGAAGAGGAGGAACAGGGAGATTAGGAACAGGAACATGAAAAGGAAGAAGAGGAACAGGAACAGGAAGTGGATGAACAGGAACAGGAAGAGGAGGAGGAGGAACAGGGGGAGGAGGAACAGGATCAGGAAGAGGAGGAAGAATGGGAAGAGGAGGAAGAGGAACAGGAACAGGAAGAGGAGGAACAGGGAGATTAGGAACAGGAACATGAAAAGGAAGAAGAGGAACAGGAACAGGAAGTGGATGAACAGGAAAAGGAAGAAGAGGAACAGGAACAGGAGGAACAGGAAAAGGGAGAGGAGGAACAGGAAGAGGAACAAGAGGAACAGGAACAGGGAGAGGAGCAGGAAGAAGAGGAACAGGAACAGGGAGAGGAGGAACAGGAACAGGAACAGGAGGAACAGGGAGAGGAGCAGGAAGAGGAGGAACAGGAACAGGGAGAGGAGGAAGAGGAACAGGAACAGGAAGAGGAGGAACAGGGAGATCAGGCACAGGAATGGGAACAGGAAAAGGAAGAGGAGGAACAGGAACAGGAGGAACAGCAAAAGGGAGAGGAGGAACAGGAACAGGAACAGGAGGAACAGGGAGAGGAGCAGGAAGAGGAGGAACAGGAACAGGGAGAGGAGGAACAGGAACAGGAACAGGCAGAGTAAGTACATTCACTTGGCCAGTCACGGCTAAATGTAATGAAATATAGTACCAAATGCTAACAGAGTAAATCAAGAAATGTTACAAAAATAAGACACTTGAGACTTGATTAGAAACAAAGCCCGCTCATACTGCCCTCAATACTACTATGAATACAAACAGAGATAATTATTAGTAAATAGTAGTGCACTTATTTGTTGGAGAACAAATACTTCTGTAATTCCAAGATCAACCTTTTTTAACAGGTTAATGGTGATCTCCACGGGAACAATTTTGCCATTCTTAATGCAGGTGTCGATGAGCTGGCCGAACTCTGAGCCCTCCCGAGTCCGCTCGGCCCTGAGAAGATCCCCAGCGGAGAGGTGGGTGTACCCGTACGTCTGAGAGGGACACAGACAGGAGGTGGGACAGGTAATTTACAGGTAAGACCCATGAGCCAACAGACTGGAGTCTGGAGCATGAGCCACACGAGCGGAGCATATGGGCCAAGTCACGATGGTAACACATGGACAGTCTACTACTTTTAATCATATTTCAGTCCATAACTTCTGAACTAATTACCATAAAAATACAATCTATATCATTTTGGAAAGGTAACACTGTGCAGACAAAGGTGAAATCATCAAATGGGCCACAGGGGTCTTATATACTTGGTAACACATGGACACCAAATAAACGTCAAAATTTTTACTTTCAAAAAAAAGAAAGGCCCCAGATATATGTTCCTAAAAGATTTTTTTTCAAAGTTATTATTTTATACCATGCCTAGAATAGTTTATCAAGATGTCCAGGTGTGGAAATATCAAAACATTTATTTGAAAAGAAACATCAAATTCCACCAATATATAGAATTAAATTAATCTGTTAAAATGCAGCACAGTTCATTTTCTGACAGTTTGCTGAAGACTACCAATAGCTAGCAGCTTAATTAGCACAATTTGCATGACAAGCATCTGAGCCCTAAAAAATCTGTGGGATTTCAAATAAGACTTGGTTCCTCAAACGAGAGGTTGCGCAGCGAGCATTAGAGAACAGGCCACAGAACAGCCCAGCCAGAACATGCATACGAATCAAGATCAGGCTGCACCTTTAGGGGCACTGGGGGGTAAAAATTGAAATGCATCTAATTTTACATTTTGTGTTATTTTCAGTAACCATGGTATTCCCCCGATAACTGCTTCAAATTTCATGGTCACAAATGCTGAGAATTTCATGGCTTCAAATGTACTCACTCCCAAGATCCACTTTGTGACTTTGCGGACAGTACAGCATTGAGCAATAAGAGACTTAAATGTCTTGGGGAAAAAAACAAGTTATATTTGATAAAACATGTTAAATTCACACCTTTTATCTTAATATAAAAACATTTTTAAAAAATGCCATTTTTTTCTTCATAGATTAGTGAAGCATACCTAAAATATTGCTTTTTATAACCACAGTTCAATACAGCGTCAACAGCTGAAATTCTCACCTTAGAATGTATTGGCATATCAACTTCTTTTGCAGAGGTTTTATTACATCATAAGTGCATAACTACAGGCACCCTCTAAATGAATCTTCTAATTTATTGTGTCAGATTTTTTTTGCATAAATCACAGTAGAACATTTCTCGCTCCACAGATATTTTAGTGCACTGTTATGTTTATAACACCCAGTATATCTTCAGTGGGTGTGGATTAGTTCTGTCATTAGGTAATTACTCCAGTTTTAAATCATAATGAATATATTCATTTGAAGAGTGGCTGCTGCAGTATTAGAGAATGTGGGGGAAAACTTTGCGGACACTACAAACAATATCTGAAATTAATTCATTTGTGCACCACAAAAGGACCTTTATCTTGAATTGATTTTACCGAATATAAACCTTATCTTAGGAGCATTATTCACCTTAGGTGGGATAATCCCAATTGGCCAGGTCTTTACAGAAACATATGCTTAACAGTATACCGTTGTGAACACTGTATATTTTTGCCGACACAATTCAATACCAGAATCTAGGCAATACACCGGACAGGGAAGTGTTCCCTTATGGAAGTGTTATGTCTCGACAGGAAGGGTCATAAGGTACTCAGATGTACCTTTAATACATTTTAAAGGGATTAAAAACCCTTCAAGCAAGTAAATATTTAAAAACTAAGGCAAAAAAAATGAATAATAAAGGACATCAGAGATCCTAACTGCAATAATTATGGCATCCCAGGTGGGATCTCCACAAAATAACCAGCAAATAATACAGAAAAATGCAGAATTAATATATGCATAAAACTAGTCAATTTTTTTTTTTTTTTTTTTTTTTTGCTTCATTTAGAAAATCACAATTCAAAATGAGTTAGTGTTAAAATGCCTCTCCATAACAATACAAAATAATACAAACTGGCTTTCTAGAAGTCGCTGCCTCGGCATGGAAAATTCATCAGTTCCAGTGCAACTGATCATTGTCTGTGTGTGTATCTAAGAAGTATAATATTGAATAGTGTAATACATACTATTAATAGCACATACTATATCACAGACCAGGCGATATTTACAACCTGATCTCCATTCACATCACAGCGATTTAGATTTAGAGAAAAAGTAAAATAAAACGGCGGTTCCACATAAGCTACTGTTCCACACATGTCCACCGAATGGCAACAGAAAAACGTCACATGTCTCGGTTACATAAATATAAAACGTATTGTTCATGAAGTCACGAAAAAGTCCTAGCTATGTACCCAAAATAGTATCAGGATGACGACGGAGGGGTCCTGGTCTCTATAGCGACAGCAATTCAAGGAGGAAGACAGCCTCATGTATCGGCCATGATACTTGAAGTGCGTCTTACTTGTCCGACAGGGTCAGTCGGGGAGACAAGCCTTTACGGACAATAACCTTGAATGCTCCTGTGCCCTTTGGACAGTAGTTCTGATGTGTCCTCGGTTAATGTCACTGTAGGTGAACAAATACCGAAGCAATAAATCCCATCCCAAGACGAGGTTGCAGCGGAAAGCGTGAGCATGCAGGGCGAAGGCCAGTTAGAATGAAGACCAATCATTCGGTCAAAAATGTCTCCGTGTACTGTACACACGACCTTTAAATACTTGAGCCACACAGGATGAAAAGCATAACACACATCGCATGAACCTGAAATCTCTTCTGAAAACCTACGACACATGCAGGCAACAAATATCGCAAAGCAGCAAGCATGCGAGTGACAGTGCATGTCAGGCAGGATTCACATAGTGTGTGACAAGCCCAGTCTTTTGAGCTACTTTCTGTAAGAAAAAACGAGAAGTGCCCTAATGCCTTTGACAAAAACAATGAGGATCCATAGGACTGTTTTGTCACCAATCCGGTGATATATAATCGCACACCCGACATCAGACAAAGGCAGCATTTCATGTTAGATCCCTTAATTCATACCTCCACAATTTTCGCGCACTGGGTCCCTTTCCCAGCACCGGGCCCGCCCAATACGAATATAACTTGCGGTTTCATTGTAAGATCGACTCGGTACACGACACTCGACAGGCGCCGCGACAGCGTTTTCCGCAGTAGCAACAGCATAAACGGATAGAAGAGCAAAATGAGATGCAGGGAGATCCGTTCGCTCTCGGGTAGGGTCAAGGATTCAAGCCGTCAGGACACCGGTTTCTAAGATTTCAACCGGGGAAGTCGGAATGCTACATCCGGTTTATCCGTAGGCCAATAGAAATATATGAGGCGGTGTCGAATCGCGAAACCCACGCCTCCAATATCTATGTATGAATAAAGTGGGTGTGTCGTTAGCAATTATTCATTCAATTCAAATCAATTCCATTCAATGCAATGAATAATTCAATTCAATTCAGTCTTTTTTTATACCACCAAGGGGCAATTAATGTGCAGTAACCAGTGGTCAGTAGGAAAGGGATCATTCACACAGGCACACATACAGAATAATACATAAGTATATTTCATATAATTACATAAAAATTTAATTAAAGAATAAATTAAAATCCCAATGAATTTAAAATGGAAATGCAGCAGGGATGTGAGGAGTTCTTAAGTCTGTTTTACATTTTGGCAAAGCATATCTACGTCCCAAAGGAAGCAGCAGAAACTCCCTGAACGAGGGATGGGTCGAGTCTGCTAAGATTTTTTGGGCCTTTGTCACGGGCCTTACCGCATACAGGTCTGACAAGAAAAAACATCCTTATGCTGCAAATATCATTTCATGAATCCATACGATGTTTGTCAATGATTAACATTTTTATAAAGCCAAATTCTTTTGAAAATATACACCAATCAGCCACAATGTCAAAACCACCTGCCTAATATTGCGCTGGTCCTCCTCTGTCAAACAGAAGCCCACTTGAGGTCTCGGACCAAAGGTTTCCCAGCAGAACATTTCCCAGAGCATCACAGCATCACCAGCTGGTCTTCTGCCCTCAGTGCATCCTGCTGCTGCCTCCTCCTCAGGTAAAGGGTGACTGTGTCACAATGCATTCAGCAGACCACACTTACAGTATTGTGCACAGTTATTGGGACCATACAACAAGAAAGACATAAGAGCCACTGAGCTCATTCCAGGTATAAAAGATGAAAGCTATGAGAACAGGCTGAAGATCCTAAATCTCTTTAGTCTTAGGAAAAGGAGACTCAGGGGTGATCTGATTGAGGTCTTTAAATATGTTAAAGGGATTAACACAGTGATACTAGGCTGAGTTGCAATTGCTGAACTCTGGGTCATATATGGAAGTTAGCCAAAGGTAATGACCACAGGTAGCCTTGTTGGGCTGAATGTCATGTTCTTTCCACTCTGTTACGGTATGTTGCGAGTTGTAAAGGCTGCCTCCAACTCTATTGTAACAATTCTGGTTCACATGATGCCAAAGGTTAATAATCAACTCCACGAACATTCAAAAGCATAGGCTATAATCAAACTAAACTGACCGTGCGCCAATAACTAAGCTGAGATGAGAATGCCTGTCCCTGATTAATCAAACACATCTGCAAAGCCATTCGTGCAAAATATTACGGCCCTCAAAAACATAGAGACTATGCAGAACAAATTAGACATGGTGAAACCAAAACATACAGAAATACCCTTCAGCCAAAACAGGGTCTCCACTTAAAGTTTTGTGCACCGTTGTATTGTGGGTAACAGAAAAATATGTCTAAGTCCTAAACAGTGTGCTGCATTCAGAATAAATGAATAAATTCTCTGCTCAAAGAAAATGGGCAATATATGCTCTATCTCAGGGTCCATCGTCTCTAGCAAATCCCAGATGTGTTCACAGACACGGTCTTGTTCAGCCACAGATAGTTCTGTCGTCTTTGTGATTGGGCCTGTGTTCTCCCTCCGAATGTTACTCCACAGGGTAAAATATGAAAACACAAAGATAGTACAAACGTGGCTTTTTATTTATTTCTCCATTACCAATGCAAGAGGAGACATCCAAGCAATGTGAACACCAGCCATCATCCACAAACTCGCTACTCAGATAGCACTCCTGGTCTGCGCAAGCGCTGCGTCGACACCTGCTCATCCGGCAAGAATCTGGCCCGGAGTCGCTTGCTGCTGCACCGCTGAAAACGGCTTAATGTGAAACAACATTTTATCGAGTAAATGAATTCATTAATGCCATAGGATTCCTACCTTGTGCAATTTGACAAATATGATTGGATTTTAAATTCTTATCTTTTCTCCAGGAAAAAGTTTTTGGACACTAAGAACAGGGCACTTTAAAGGGTTAATAAAGTGCAGTGGTGCTCTGTCAAGACCTGACTTGAATTGAATGGCTTGTTTTGTTTTTTTTTTTAATTGAATAATCGATGAATATGTTCAGCATAATCAAAAGGAATACCCTGATTACCTAAATGAAAAATGCTATTTTTTAAAGCTTGCGAATCCAATTGGCTAAAATAATGATTTTAATGTTTTATGACAGGCATACAGCACACAGTCTGAAGACGCGAATTACCAGCCTTGCTGACTGACTTTAGCGTGAAGAAAAGATTGGCATCAACGGATCCCTCGCAAGTATTGATAACGGAGATACGGAATCTTTCCAGGGACATCTGACAAGCAAAAGTCTACAGTGAAAACGCGTTTTATCGTCCGAATACGGCTGGCGTTCAGTCAGCATCATCAGCACCGAGGCGATGCTGAGCAGCGACAGTGGAAAGATCGCTGTTGAGAGAGAAGAGACGAAGACAGATTGTTAATGCCGAAGCCTGTTTTGTGGATCTGGGCTTCATGTTTACAGCTGAGCCACATGTTAAAATGCAGCATTTTAACCACGCTGCGATAGAAACGGTAAGAAAACGATTGAATAAGAATATCATTTGCAGGAGTGCATAATTCCATCGGTGCTGGCATATAGCCTACAAACCGAAGAAACGGTCGAGGAATGGTGCGGACGAGCTAAGCGGCACTGGATCTAGAGAATTCCCACAGTGTGGTGCCTCGTGGACAGCGGATATAGGGCGGTTAAGGCGCCGCGAGGTATGAAGTACTGTCCATATTGGCAGCGCGCTGATGTAGCGAGCCTCCGCGCCGGCGGTGCCTGCAGCAGACCGCTCGATCGCCACCCATAGAAAGACGGCAACGCCGCATCCGACGGCTTCCGCTTCTCCTTCTCTTGTGACATGACAGCGCGGGGCAGCACGCGGAGGATCAAAGGGCACAGACCTGCAGGCGGACGCGTGGATTCCAAGAGGAAAGGCGCCAGGCGCGCGCTGGGGCTCCAGCCCGAGGGAGCTCGGATTCCCGCCTCTGTGGTGGATCGCGCAGTGCGCTGCCGCGCGCTGAAGGAAACGTGTCGGGGGAGATCCTCGAGAGGAAGCCGGTGCATCCGATCCCATAACATAATTCCCCGATTCCTCAGTGCGTTATCCACCCAAAAACTCATCTCTGTGTGCTTTGGATATCTGTCCAATCAAATGTGACCATTGGTTTTATTTTATTAATACTGAACATGATGCTTGGTTTTGTTGGTCCACTGAATTGATATGATTGATTATTGAAAACTTGTGAAGCTTGTGGAGCGGAATGGAATCTGGCCGATATTGATGCACTTGTCAGGTGCTTCTCATTTGCCTGGCTATTTTGAAACTGACTGCGCAGCGTGATGGGTTGCATCCAGAGCATCGCCTGCAAGTCGCGCGTCAAACGGGAGAACATTGTGGTCTATGATGTCTCTGCCACCATAGACCAGAGCCCGACGATAATCGAGGAGAACTCGCCGATTGTGCTGCGCTACAAGACGCCCTACTTCAAGGCGTCAGCCCGCGTGGTAATGCCACCTGTGCCTCGCAATGAGACCTGGGTGGTGGGCTGGATACAAGCCTGCACAAAGATGGAGTTTTACAACACTTACGGGGACATCGGCATGTAAGTCACTCTGTCGTGAGCACAGCGTCCTCTCTCGCTGACTCACGCGTCGCTCACCCGCTCGCGCGCACTCACACACACCCTTTCCCTCTGAGCTCATGTCTTCCCCTCTGTCAGTGACTGGGTGGCGTGGGCAGATGAGGAGAGAAACACCACTTCTTCTCCCTCACAGCCGGTGTGCGTGGGCTGGTGCCGTGGTGTGTGTGCGTGGGAGGGACAGAATGTGCGTATGTGTGCGTGCAGCTGATGCGTTTCGCCTCATGCATGTGCTGTCGGCACGCGGTCGCTCTCGAAGCTGAATTGAATGACATTTTGTTCCGTCGCAACATCATATGCTGTATTAGCATTGGAGTGAGTGTGTGTGCGCGCTTGTGTGTGTTTGTGCGTATCTGTGTGTCCACGTCACCGCGCTGTATCTCCCCATCAGTCAAACGCCCATGAACTGGTTTCGCTGTCCAGACTCCAGAGCTGATAACAGACAGGAAATACCTGCACACGACCCCTGACCTTTGGGAGGGTTGGAGGAAAAGAGGAGTACACACACACACACACACACACACATATATACACACACACACACACACACACACACACACACACACGCATACGCATACACATACACATACACATACACACACACACACACACATACACATATGCACATATACACACACACACATGCACATGCATACACACGCATACACACACACACACACACACACACACAAACACACACATACACACACACACACACACATACACATACACATATACACACACACACACACACGTACACACGCATACACACACACACACACACACACACACAAACACACACATACACACACACACACACACACATACACATACACATATACACACACACACACACGTACACACACATACACACGCACACACACACACATACACACACACACATATACACACACACGCACACACACATACATGAAGACACATGCACACACACACATGCACATGAAGACACATGCACACGCACACACACACACACACACACACACACTGACAAACACAAAAACTCACACACATTCCCGCACATGCACACACACGCACACACCCTCACAAACATGCATCCTCATGCAGTCACACACGCAGGCACACCAAACACATGCCATCAAGCAGAGCTATAAATTCTCTGGTATCTTGGTAACCGTGTAATAAGAGATGGAGACATTTGCATGTGTGCATTTGTGTATATGTGAGTGCACTCATGCATGAAGTGTTTACATTAGCATTTTGTGGAAGTGTCAGGGTGTAATAATTTGATGACAGATAGAGTGTCGGCAGGTAGTGAAACCTTGTTTTGACAGCAGGTCATCGAGAGACACCAAATGAAGCGCAAAATAATCTTTTAACATATCATCCACCTTAAACAGCAATCTATCAACACTCAATAATCTCTTTGTCCACCTTAAATAGCAATCCATCAAAACTCAGGCTGGTTAATGTGTCAACCTATTGACACGCAGGATAGTTAATGCATCAATGTCATGACACACCAGCTGGTGGGTACATCAATCTCTGGACATGTTCTCTGGAACTCAATCACATAGCAATCTTATGGGCTCATGGGCTGTGTCTATCTGCCAATGTATGATAATGTATGGCACTGAACCAAAGATAAATTTTGGAATAACTATGGGACTGAATCCAAGATGGGTTCTGGAATAATTCTGGGACTGAACCCAAGATGGTCCTAGAATAAGTATGGGACAGAACCCAAAATGGGCTGCGGAGTAACTATGGCACTGAACCCTAGATGGGTTCTAGAATAACTATGGCACTGAACCCAAGATAGGTTTTGGAGTAACTATGAGACTGATCCCAAGATGGGTTCCGGAATAACTATGGGACTGAACCCAAGATGCATTCAGGAATAATAATGGGACTGATCCCAAGATGAGTTCTGGAATAACTTAGGGACTGAACTCAAGATGCGTTGTGGAATGACTATGGGACTGAACCCAAGATGGGTTCTAGAATAACTATGGGACTGATCCCAAGATCAGTTCTGAAATAACTATGGGACTGATTCCAAGATAAGTTCTGGAGGGGGAGGGATAATGTCCGCCATCAGATGCCTGAAACTTCCTACATTTTTAATTTAGGTCCTGATATCAAAGAGAATTAGAACCAGTGATTTGTTCTTTGAGTTTTTGGGTCTGCGGTAGATTTCACCTGATAGATATAATTGTGGCAAATTTAATCACCACTCCTCCTCTCTGCATCTCCTTCAGTTATTCCATCCCTGTTCCCCTCCAGTCTCTCCGAGATGTGGGGATGTGGGCATTTTCACCTGGGCCCCATATTACCAAGCAAGATTACTTAGCTATCCGGATATCTGCACTGACGGAACCCCACAACCTCCCAAAACTGCGACATGCAAACCACTATCCTGTGTCCTCCAAGCAGTTATCAGCTGATTCAGTAACACTGCTCTGTGAGAAAGGGCATTGCTGGATACCAATGCACACAAAAATCCACTACAGCTCATAGTATTTGAGTACCTTTGCTAAATTTTGGGCAGTACTTGATGGTACACGGCACAGTCATGTAGCTTGCTCTCTGAGTTTTGTGGTACCCCCGCCCACAGCCAAGTTGAGCTTACCCACTGCTCTCTTGCGCCCCCTTCAGGTCCAGCTGGGAACTGCCAGAGCTCCGGGACGGACTGGTCAGAGCGATCAGCGACTCAGACGGCGTTAGCTACCCTTGGTACGGGAACACCACGGAGACGGTGACGCTGTCGGGCCCCACCACCAAACCGTCGCGCTTCACTGTCAGCATGAACGACAACTTCTACCCGAGCGTGACCTGGGCGGTGCCCGTGAGCGATAGCAACACGCCGCTGCTCACGCACATCGAGCGCGACCAGAGCTTCACAACCTGGCTCGTGGCGCTGAACGCCGGCAGCAAGGAGAAGATCCTGCTGCAGACCATAAAATGGCGGATGTGCGTGGACATCGGTGTCGACCCCTCCCGGCCCCTGGGGTCCCGTGCCACGCTGACTGGGCGGCCCCAGCAGGACCAGCCGTGCATTCTCACCCACATGGAGCCCATCCCGCCAAATGCCCTATCCCGCCCCAACGCCAACGATGCGCAGGTCCTGATGTGGAGGCCCAAGAGAGGGCCCCCGTTGGTGGTGATACCGCCAAAATGAGCCGCCGGATAAGAGCAGAATCTTTCCACAGATTGGGGGCGGTGGCCTGATCTTTATAAAGAGGAGAGTGATGCCCCCTGGTGGTGATATGTGACAGTGGAAAGGCTGGGGAAGACACTCCTATTTAAAACATTTTTAAAAACAAACATAAGTGACCATTCAAGAGGGCAACGCCTTAAAATTTTAAGCAATTTTAGCTTCAGCAGGCGGTTTTTTATGCTAATTAGCAAGTGTAAGTCGTCCCCTGAAGTTTACTTAAAATTTTATGGTAGTTTGGACACCAACTGTTTAAAGTTAAAACTATTATTACACAGTAAAAATGGATCCAGGACTATGCGGTGGGAGTATCTTACAGTGGCCTGATATCTGTATCTGACGATTGAGAAAGGGAACATAAGAGCTGCCTTAAATTTCTCTCATTAATGCCTTCTGTGCCATCTGGGTAGAAGCAGTGCATTCTGGGTGATTTGGAAAGCTTAGCTCCGCATTACAGAGGCGGGGACTCTGCCTTAAAACAGTCTCATGCGCCGAGGACAGGCTAAGCGTGCTGAACTGAACTTCGGCCTATTTCTCAGCCGAGCTGAGAGACATAATTCACTACAGCGCCACAAGCTGCTGACTTCAGTCTTGCTCACAGACGCCCCACTCTCTATTCAAATCAGTGCTGACTATTGCTTTAAAAAACATGAAGTCAATTTAAATCAAGAACTGAGGACAACCAAGGGCCAACTTGTTAAATCCTGAGCCATTTTCATGCCATTTAATGACCTTGTTTTGTCTTCTCAGTACGGAAGTGCACATGGGACGGACTGAACTGCAAAAAAAGTCGTTGCCAGTGTTTCAGTCTTATGATTGGACTTAAAACCTGATTTTCACTCACAAGCACAAAGTAACAACTTGTTTTAAGTCACTGTTAACCTAATAAATGCATAATTTTGTACCCCAGTAGCAATGAGGCGAGACATTAAAAGTAATGAGTTGAAAAGTCATTCCTCGTTGGCAATATTTCCTCATTTTGAGCAAAATAGAAATTGATATAAGACTGTAAGTCTGAATGTAAGACAAAGGCACTCAATGACCTTGACTAATTTTCAGGTTTCTGCTGCATAACGAGCTAATCGGTGGCCCAAATGGACGAGAGGGTTTCTGTGATGTCATGAAGTCATGAGCAGCACTCTGTCAGACTGCAGCTGATGTAGCTGTGTGCAGTCGCGGGAGGGTTTGCCTTAAAGTCACAAAGGCTGACCGGATAGTCCTTCACCACAGAATACACACAGGCTGGCTCTGGATTTCAAACTTACGCAAGACACACATTCAGAACCCTCAGGTTGGCGCTAAAATCTGGAAAACAATCACTTGCTGCAGGATCACTGAGAATGTTCTACAAAATTAATCATGTGACCAAACAAAAAATAAGAATCAAATGTGGACGATTCTCTACATTGGTCAAGATGTTTGTTGGTCCGTAACCTGCAGTGATTTTATGAGTGCTGACAGCCTGAGTTTGGGAGAGCGGGCAGGAAGAAGGGATAAAATGAAAACTCATTGACGTGTGGATTTCAGGGCTGTCCAACCCTGTTCCTGGAGATCTACCATCCTGTAGGTTTTCACTCAAACCCTAACAAAGCTCACCTCATTCAACAGCAAGAGCAGGGCTGCATAACCCTGTTCCTGGAGATCTACCATCCTGTAGGTTTACACTCCAACCCTAACAAAGCTCACCTCATTCAACGGCTAGAGCAGGGCTGCCCAACCCTGTTCCTGGAGATCTACCATCCTGTTGGTTTACACTCCAACCCTAACAAAGCTCACCTCATTCAATAGCTAGAGCAGGGCTGCCCAACCCTGTTCCTGGAGATCTACCATCCTGTAGGTTTACACTCCAACCCTAACAAAGTTCACCTCATTCAACAGCTAGAGCAGGGCTGCCCAACCCTGTTCCTGGAGATGTACCATCCTGTAGGTTTACACTCCAACCCTAACAAAGCTCACCTCATTCAACAGCTATAGCAGGGCTGCCCAACCCTGTTCCTGTCGATCTACCATCCTGTAGGTTTACACTCCAAACCATAACAAAGCTCACCTCATTCAACAGCTAGAGCAGGGCTGCCCAACCCTGTTCCTGGAGATCTACCATCCTGTAGGTTTACACTCCAACCCTAACAAAGTTCACCTCATTCAACAGCTAGAGCAGGGCTGCCCAACCCTGTTCCTGGAGATTTACCATCCTGTAGGTTTACACTCCAACCCTAACAAAGCTCACCTCATTCAATAGCTAGAGCAGGGCTGCCCAACCCTGTTCCTGGAGATCTACCATCCTGAAGGTTTACACTCCAACCCCAACAAAGCTTACCTCATTCAACAGCTGGAGCAGGGCTGCCCAACCCTGTTCCCGGAGATCTACCATCCTGTAGGTTTACACTCCAACCCTAACAAAGTTCACCTCATTCAACAGCTAGAGCAGGGCTGCCCAACCCTGTTCCTGTAGATCTACCATCCTGTAGGTTTACACTCCAAACCATAACAAAGCTCACCTCATTCAACAGCTAGAGCAGGGCTGCCCAACCCTGTTCCAGGAGATCTACCATCCTGTAGGTTTACACTCCAACCCTAACAAAGTTCACCTCATTCAACAGCTAGAGCAGGGCTGCCCAACCCTGTTCCTGGAGATGTACCATCCTGTAGGTTTACACTCCAACCCTAACAAAGCTCACCTCATTCAACAGCTATAGCAGGGCTGCCCAACCCTGTTCCTGGAGATCTACCATCCTGTAGGTTTACACTCCAACCCTAACAAAGCTCACCTCATTCAACAGCTAGAGCAGGGCTGCTCAACCCTGTTCCTGGAGATCTACCATCCAGTAGGTTTACACTCCAGCCCTAAGAAATCACAACTCATTCCACAGGTAGAGGTCTCATTTGTGTTCTGATGACCATAATCAGGTATACCATGTGCAATTTAAATGAAAACACACAGTATGGTAGAACCCCTGGAACAGGGTTGGGCAGTGCGGGTGCACTGTGTTTCTTATGGTGAGATGGGAGGACTAGACCCAGCCACACTGCTTGAACTCTCTAGCTCTTCATGTTAGATGGAAGGAGAGTCATTGTTACACTTCCAGAGACGGGCCACACCACTGCTGGGCCCCCTTCCTTCAGAGGACCACACGCAGGCTCCCTTCCTCAAGTCATCTTCAGGGTGTGACCAGGGACCCTAAAGGAACATTAGGCCCCACGATGGGCCCCACTGCTACTTTACAATCACATTATTAGATCAGCCTTGAGGGCCCTGGACAGTCAGGGCCCTTTGAGTAATCCTAACCTGGCTCATTCTAATGTTGTCTCAACTCAGCTCTTAACGAGCCTCTTAATGTGATTAATGTGCTGCAGTCACAGATCTGCGTGGTGTGGGGTCGAGCCTGGGCAGGAAACAGAGGGGGTCACAGATAAGGAAGAACTCAGAGCTGAGGATTATGGGAGTGGGATAAATCCTGACAACATGCAGGGGCCTGTATTCACACACAAAGCTCCACGGGCCACAACACACCTCTCAACACGATAGGCACGGCTTCAGTTCCCCTGCACGTTACTACACACACGTTACTCATCTCAGCGCTTCTCAACGAAAGCCCTGGGTCTCACTCGTGTCCGCAGGATTTTGTTCTGACCACCAGTGCAGTCGTAGGATTTTAATGTGAGTTTGTCTGACTTAGATGCATTTCATGTGTAGAACAGTTATTCACCCTCTCGGGCAGCATTTTTTCAAAAATATCCATGCATGGCTGTAGAAACAAAGACAGGTAATATCAGGAAATGACGTTTTAAACATCAAATTTGACACTGAGAAAACCAGTCAGCCCAAAATAGTGTTGCAGAGTGTTTTCATTTAAAATAATTTGCTTGAACTTAATTGCAAAAACATGACACAAAACAGGTTTGACTCCATCATTTGTTTGCCTAATAAATAATTAGTTTTCACGACCATGCGTCAGTTGGTTTTCACCAGTTTGGAACCAAGAGATTAAATAACTTGATCCGTAAAAATTTTTTTTATCCCTCTTTGCACGCTGTCATTTCAAATATATATCACAGTGTGGAAATGGAATATTTATTCTTCATGGCATCCATGGATATTTCTCTCTACGAGGCGTAAGAGGGTTCATAACCTCTCTTAACATGAGATTCATCGTAAAAGACAAACATCTAGTGAAAATCAGACTTTTGCAATAGTGGTTGGAGCAAAAATCAGCTTACAGTGAACCCGAAGGACTAATTTTGGGAATCACGGATTTATCTGGCACTCCAGAGCAATGTAGTGATTTCTGGAGTAAGCAAGGGCCAATCTCCAGGGAGAAATGAGAGGTTATGGGCCTCAGTGAAGGGCCCAGACAGGCTTAATCTCACTATGGCAACCATCAGGCTGGAGAAACCAAGTTCATAGCTTATTGAAACCATGAAACATCTGAGCACTGAGACTATAAACCACCCCTACAACCTCAACTCAAACACGAGCACAGCTAACGCTAACATTGGTCACAGTAATCCTGTTCCAGAAGCACACGAGCACAGCTAAGGCTAATACTGATGACAGTAATCCTGTTCCAGAAGCAAACGAGCACAGCAAAGACTAATACAAATCACAGTAATCCGGTTCCAGAACCACACGAGCATAGCTAAGACCAATACGGATTACAGTAATCCTGTTCCAGAAGCAAACGAGCACAGCAAAGACTAATAAAGATCACAGTAATCCTGTTCTAGAAGCACACGAGCACAGCTAAGACCGATACTGATTACAGTAATCCTGTTCCAGAAGCAAACGAGCACAGCTAAGACTAATACAGATCACAGTAATCCTGTTCCAGAAGCAAACGAGCACAGCTAAGACTAATACAGATCACAGTAATCCTGTTCCAGAAGCAAACGAGCAGAGCTAAGACTAATACAGATCACAGTAATCCTGTTCCAGAAGCACACGAGCACAGCTAAGACAAATACTGATGACAGTAATCCGGTTCCAGAAGCATACGAGCACAGCTAAGACTAATACTGATGACAGTAATCCTGTTCCAGAAGCATACGAGCACAGCTAAGACTAATACAGATCACAGTAATCCTGTTCCAGAAGCACACGAGCACAGCTAAGACTAATAGTGATGACAGTAATCCTGTTCCAGAAGCATACGAGCACAACTAAGACTAATACTGATTACAGTAATCCTGTTCCAGAAGCAAACGAGCGCAGCTAAGACTAATACAGATCACAGTACTCCTGTTCCAGAAGTACACGAGCACAGCTACGACTAATACTGATTACAGTAATCCAGTTCCAGAAGCACACGAGCACAGCTAAGACAAATACTGATGACAGTAATCCTGTTCCAGAAGCACACGAGCACAGCTAAGACTAATACAGATCACAGTAATCCTGTTCCAGAAGCACACGAGCACAGCTAAGACTAATACTGATGACAGTAATCCTGTTCCAGAAGCATACGAGCACAGCTAAGACTAATACTGATGACAGTAATCCTGTTCCAGAAGCACACGAGCACAGCAAAGACTAATACAGATCACAGTAATCCTGTTCCAGAAGCACACGAGCACAGCTAAGACAAATACTGATTACAGTAATCCTGTTCCAGAAGCACACGAGCACAGCTAAGACCTATACAGATCACAGTAATCCTGTTCCAGAAGCAAACGAGCACAGCTAAGATGAATACAGATCACAGTAATCCTGTTCCAGAAGCACACGAGCACAGCTAAGACTAATACAGATCACAGTAATCCTGTTCCAGAAGCACACGAGCACAGCTAAGACTAATACTGATTACAGTAATCCTGTTCCAGAAGCACACAAGCACAGCTAAGACCAATACTGATTACAGTAATCCTGTTCCAGAAGCAAACGAGCACAGCTAAGACTAATACAGATCACAGTAATCCTGTTCCAGAAGTACCCGAGCACAGCTACGACTAATACTGATTACAGTAATCCTGTTCCAGAAGCATAAGAGCACAGCTAAGACTAATACTGATGACAGTAATCCTGTTCCAGAAGCACACGAGCACAGCTAAGACTAATACAGATCACAGTAATCCTGTTCCAGAAGCACACGAGCACAGCTAAGACCAATACTGATTACAGTAATCCTGTTCCAGAAGCAAACGAGCACAGCTAAGACTAATATTGATGACAGTAATCCTGTTCCAGAAGCAAACAAGCACAGCAAAGACTAATACAGATCACAGTAATCCTGTTCCAGAAGCACACGAGCACAGCTAAGATGAATACAGATCACAGTAATCCTGTTCCAGAAGCACACGAGCACAGCTAAGACTAATACAGATCACAGTAATCCTGTTCCAGAAGCACACGAGCACAGCTAAGACTAATACTGATTACAGTAATCCTGTTCCAGAAGCACACAAGCACAGCTAAGACCAATACTGATTACAGTAATCCTGTTCCAGAAGCAAACGAGCACAGCTAAGACTAATACAGATCACAGTAATCCTGTTCCAGAAGTACCCGAGCACAGCTACGACTAATACTGATTACAGTAATCCTGTTCCAGAAGCATAAGAGCACAGCTAAGACTAATACTGATGACAGTAATCCTGTTCCAGAAGCACACGAGCACAGCTAAGACTAATACAGATCACAGTAATCCTGTTCCAGAAGCACACGAGCACAGCTAAGACCAATACTGATTACAGTAATCCTGTTCCAGAAGCAAACGAGCACAGCTAAGACTAATATTGATGACAGTAATCCTGTTCCAGAAGCAAACAAGCACAGCAAAGACTAATACAGATCACAGTAATCCTGTTCCAGAAGCACACGAGCACAGCTAAGAGTAATACTGATTACAGTAATCCTGTCCCCTTAAGTTTCCTCCTACTCCATATACCACCCTTTATTTTCCTCCTACTCTATATAACCCCCTTTACTTTGCTCCTACTCCATATAACCCCCTTCACTTTGCTCCAACTCCATATAACCCCCTTTACTTTCCTCCTCCTCCATATAACCCCCTTCACTTTGCTCCAACTCCATATAACCCCCATTACTTTCCTCCAACTCCATATAACCTCCTTTACTTTGCTACTACACCATATAACCTCCTTTACTTTGCTACTACTCCATATTACCCCCTTTACTTTGCTCCGATTCATATAACCTCCTTTACTTCCCTCCTACTCCATAGCCCCCATTACTTACCTCCAACTCCAAATAACCCCCTTTAATTTGCTACAACTCCATATAACCCCCTTTACTTTGCTACTACTCCATATAACCGCCTTTACTTTGCTACTACTCCAAATAACCCCATTTACTTTCCTCCTACTCCATATAACCCCTATTACTTTTCTCCAACTCCATATAACCCCCTTTACTTTGTTACTACTCCATATAACCGCCTTTACTTTGCTACTACTCCATATTACCCCCTTTACTTTGCTCCGATTCATATAACCCCCTTTACTTCCCTCCTCCTCCATATAACCCCCTTTACTTCCCTCCTCCTCCATATAACCCCCTTTACTTCCCTCCTCCTCCATATAACCCCCTTTACTTCCCTCCGACTTCATATAACCCCCTTTACTTCCCTCCTACTCCATATAACCCCCTTTACTTCACTCCTACTCCATATAACCCCCATTACTTTCCTCCAACTCCATAGAACCCCCTTTACTTTGCCACTACTGCATATAACCGCCTTTACTTTGCTACTACTCCATATTACCCCCTTTACTTTGCTCCGATTCATATAACCCCCTTTACTTCCCTCCTCCTCCATATAACCCCCTTTACTTCCCTCCTACTCCATAAAACCCCCATTACTTTCCTCCAACTCCATATAACCCCCTATACTTTGCTACTACTCCATATAACCCCCTTTACTTTGCTACTACTCCATATTACCCACTTTACCTTGCTCCGATTCATATAACCTCCTTTACTTCCCTCCTACTCCATATAACCCCCATTACTTACCTCCGACTCCATATAACCCCCTTTAATTTGCTCCAACTCCATATAACCCCCTTTACTTTGCTACTACTCCATATAACCCCCTTTACTACCCTCCTACTCCATATAACCCCCTTTACTTCCCTCCTACTCCATATAACCCCCTTTACTTTGCTACTACTCCATATTACCCCCTTTACTTTGCTACTACTCCATATTACCCCCTTTACTTTGCTCCGATTCATATAACCTCCATTACTTTCCTCCAACTCCATATAACGCCCTTTACTTTGCTACTACTCCATATTACCCCCTTTACTTTGCTACTACTCCATATTACCCCCTTTACTTTGCTCCGATTCATATAACCCCCTTTACTTCCCTCCTCCTCCATATAACCCCCTTCACTTCCCTCCTACTCCATATAACCCCCATTACTTTCTTCCTACTCCATATAACCCCCTTTACTTTGCTACTACTCCATATAACCCCCTTTACTTCCCTCCTACTCCATATAACCCCCTTTACTTCCCTCCTCCTCCATATAACCCCCTTTACTTCCCTCCTCCTCGAGATAACCCCCTTGACTTCCCTCCTACTCCATATAAACCCCATTACTTTCCTCCAACTCCATATAACCCCCTTTACTTTGCTACTACTCCATATAACCCCCTTTACTTTGCTCCTACTTCATATAACCCCCTTTACTTTGCTCCAACTCCATATAACCCCTTTACTTTGCTACTACTCCATATAACCCCCTTTACTTTGCTACTACTCCATATAACCCCCTTTACTTCCCTCCTACTCCATATAACCCCCATTACTTTCCTCCAACTCCATATAACCCCCTATACTTTGCTACTACTCCATATAACCCCCTTTACTTTGCTACTACTCCATATTACCCACTTTACCTTGCTCCAATTCATATAACCTCCTTTACTTCTCTCCTACTCCATATAACCCCCATTACTTACCTCCGACTCCATATAACCCCTTTTAATTTGCTCCAACTCCATATAACCCCCTTTACTTTGCTACTACTCCATATAACCCCCTTTACTACCCTCCTACTCCATATAACCCCCTTTACTTCCCTCCTACTCCATATAACCCCCTTTACTTTGCTACTACTCCATATTACCCCCTTTACTTTGCTACTACTCCATATTACCCCCTTTACTTTGCTCCGATTCATATAACCTCCATTACTTTCCTCCAACTCCATATAACGCCCTTTACTTTGCTACTACTCCATATTACACCCTTTACTTTGCTACTACTCCATATTACCCCCTTTACTTTGCTCCGATTCATATAACCCCCTTTACTTCCCTCCTCCTCCATATAACCCCCTTCACTTCCCTCCTACTCCATATAACCCCCATTACTTTCTTCCTACTCCATATAACCCCCTTTACTTTGCTACTACTCCATATAACCCCCTTTACTTCCCTCCTACTCCATATAACCCCCTTTACTTCCCTCCTCCTCCATATAACCCCCTTTACTTCCCTCCTCCTCCATATAACCCCCTTTACTTCCCTCCTCCTCGATATAACCCCCTTTACTTCCCTCCTACTCCATATAAACCCCATTACTTTCCTCCAACTCCATATAACCCCCTTTACTTTGCTACTACTCCATATAACCCCCTTTACTTTGCTCCTACTTCATATAACCCCCTTTACTTTGCTCCAACTCCATATAACCCCTTTACTTTGCTACTACTCCATATAACCCCCTTTACTTTGCTACTACTCGATATTACCCTTTACTTTGCTCCGATTCATATTACCCCCTTTACTTCCCTCCTCCCCCATATAACCCCCTTTACTTCCCTCCTTCACCATATACCCCCCTTTACTTTGCTACTACTCCATATAACCCCCATTACTTTCCTCCTACTCCATATAACCCCCTTTACTTTGCTACTACTCCATATAACCCCCTTTACTTCCCTCCTCCTCCATATAACCCCCTTTACTTCCCTCCTACTCCATATAACCCCCTTTACTTCCCTCCTACTCCATATAACCCCCATTACTTTCCTCCTACTCCATATAACCCCCTTTACTTCCCTCCTACTCCATATAACCCCCTTTACTTCCCTCCTCCTCCATATAACCCCCTTTACTTCCCTCCTACTCCATATAACCCCCTTTACTTTGCTACTACTCCATATAACCCCCTTTACTTTGCTCCTACTCCATATAACCCCCATTACTTTCCTCCTACTCAATATAACCCCCTTTACTTTGCTACTACTCCATATAACCCCCTTTACTTTGCTACTACTCCATATAACCCCCTTTACTTCCCTCCTACTCCATATAACCCCCATTACTTTCTTCCTACTCCATATAACCCCCTTTACTTTGCTCCTACTCCATATAACCCCCATTACTTTCTTCCTACTCCATATAACCCCCTTTACTTTGCTACTACTCCATATAACCCCCTTTACTTTGCTCCTACACGATATAACCCCCATTACTTTCCTCCTACTCCATATAACCCCCTTTACTTTGTTACTACTCCATTTAACCCCCTTTACTTTGCTACTACTCCATATAACCCCCTTTACTTCCCTCCTACTCCATATAACCCCCTTTACTTTGCTACTACTCCATATAACCCTCTTTACTTTGCTACTACTCCATATAACCCCCTTTACTTCCCGCCTACTCCATATAACCCCTTTTACTTCCCTCCTACTCCATATAACCCCCTTTACTTCCCTCCTACTCCATATAACCCTTAACTTTCCTCCTACTCCATATAACCCCATTTACTTCCCTCCTACTCCATATAACCCTTAACTTTCCTCCTACTCCATATAACCCCCTTTACTTCCCGCCTACTCCATATAACCCCTTTACTTCCCTCCTACTCCATATAACCCCATTTACTTCCCTCCTACTCCATATAACCCCCTTTACTTTGCTCCTACTCCATATAACCCCCATTACCTCCCTCCTACTCCATATAACCCTTTACTTTGCTACTACTCTATATAACCCCCTTTACTTCCCTCCTACTCCATATAACCCCCATTACTTTCTTCCTACTCCATATAACCCCCTTTACTTTGCTACTACTCCATATAACCCCCTTTACTTTGCTCCTACTCCATATAACCCCTTTTACTTCCCTCCTACTCCATATAACCCCCTTTACTTCCCTCCTACTCCATATAACCCCCTTTACTTTGCTACTACTCCATATAACCCCCTTTGCTTTCCTACTACTCCATATAACCCCCTTTACTTCCCTCCTACTCCATATAACCCCCTTTACTTCCCTCCGACTTCATATAACCCCTTTTACTTCCCTCCTACTCCATATAACCCCCTTTACTTCCCTCCTACTCCATATAACCCCCTTTACTTTGCTACTACTCCATATAACCCCCTTTACTTTGCTCCTACTCCATATAACCCCCATTACTTTCCTCCTACTCAATATAACCCCCTTTACTTTGCCACTACTCCATATAACCCCCTTTACTTTGCTACTACTCCATATAACCCCCTTTACTTCCCTCCTACTCCATATAACCCCTTTTACTTCCCTCCTTCTCCATATAACCCCCATTACTTTCTTCCTACTCCATATAACCCCCTTTACTTTGCTCCTACTCCATATAACCCCCTTTACTTCCCTCCTACTCCATATAACGCCCATTACTTTCTTCCTACTCCATATAACCCCCTTTACTTTGCTACTACTCCATATAACCCCCATTACCTCCCTCCTACTCCATATAACCCTTTACTTTGCTACTACTCCATATAACCCCCTTTACTTCCCTCCTTCTCCATATAACCCCCTTTACTTCCCTCCTACTCCATATAACCCCCTTTACTTCCCTCCTACTCCATATAACCCCCTTTACTTCCCTCCTACTCCATATAACCCCCATTACTTTCTTCCTACTCCATATAACCCCCTTTACTTTGCTCCTACTCCATATAACCCCCATTACTTTCTTCCTACTCCATATAACCCCCTTTACTTTGCTACTACTCCATATAACCCCCTTTACTTTGCTCCTACACGATATAACCCCCATTACTTTCCTCCTACTCCATATAACCCCCTTTACTTTGTTACTACTCCATTTAACCCCCTTTACTTTGCTACTACTCCATATAACCCCCTTTACTTCCCTCCTACTCCATATAACCCCCTTTACTTTGCTACTACTCCATATAACCCTCTTTACTTTGCTACTACTCCATATAACCCCCTTTACTTCCCGCCTACTCCATATAACCCCTTTTACTTCCCTCCTACTCCATATAACCCCCTTTACTTCCCTCCTACTCCATATAACCCTTAACTTTCCTCCTACTCCATATAACCCCATTTACTTCCCTCCTACTCCATATAACCCTTAACTTTCCTCCTACTCCATATAACCCCCTTTACTTCCCGCCTACTCCATATAACCCCTTTACTTCCCTCCTACTCCATATAACCCCATTTACTTCCCTCCTACTCCATATAACCCCCTTTACTTTGCTCCTACTCCATATAACCCCCATTACCTCCCTCCTACTCCATATAACCCTTTACTTTGCTACTACTCCATATAACCCCCTTTACTTCCCTCCTACTCCATATAACCCCCATTACTTTCTTCCTACTCCATATAACCCCCTTTACTTTGCTACTACTCCATATAACCCCCTTTACTTTGCTCCTACTCCATATAACCCCTTTTACTTCCCTCCTACTCCATATAACCCCCTTTACTTCCCTCCTACTCCATATAACCCCCTTTACTTTGCTACTACTCCATATAACCCCCTTTGCTTTCCTACTACTCCATATAACCCCCATTACTTCCCTCCTACTCCATATAACCCCCTTTACTTCCCTCCGACTTCATATAACCCCTTTTACTTCCCTCCTACTCCATATAACCCCCTTTACTTCCCTCCTACTCCATATAACAGGAAGGAATCAGCTCAGTGAGGGAGGACTGGATTTCTCTGAGGTGTAAGGAAGTCATACAGAGATGAGAGATTGTCAAGAAGCACACAGATTTAGAGGAGAGGTGAAGAACTATCAGGTGGGTTTGTGAAGTTTCTGCATGCAGTGCAATTCAAATCATATGGCAGCGTGTGGAGGTGCGCATGTCAACAGCATGAGCAAGGAGTCAGTGCGTGTGTCCCACGGTTAAAGTGAATCACATGACTTAAACACGTGCGCCTGAGTGCGATGAGTCACATGGAAAACGTGGGTCTGTGTGTGTGTGTGTGTGTGTGAGAGATATCAAGCTAACAAGCACAAAGGGCCATAATCTAAGAGAAAAATACATGTTTGTGCTCAAGCGCGTGCCAAAAGAAAGAGACAGAGGAGACCTGTATGTGTGTGTTTGTGTGTGTGTGTTACTGCATGTTAGTAATGAATGTTCTGTGAGAGAAGGATACTGCACGCAGGTAAAGAAGCAGGTAACATGGCACACAGGAGTTCAACCCTCACACACTTCCTGTCCAGTGCTCAATTTACAGCTCTGTTCTGATTGGTCAGATCCAGCTGGGCTCATTAACCCTGTTATTCAACTTTGCTAGGCTGACCCTTCCAGTGTCAATCAGCCAGTAACCACAGAAACTGATCCTCTCGTCAAATTAGACACATTCAGACATTTCAGACTAATCACAGGTTAATCTGCTCGTTACTGCTGAAATAGAGGGGAACTGTAGCTGTTATGACAGCCTGGTCACACACAGGCAGGATGGCGGGGCATGTGTGTTCGAGTGCGTGTGTGTGTGTGTGTGTATCATTGTCCACGCACACCTGCGCAGATTCCTCAGAAAGAACATTCTGTATCAAATAATTAATGGCAAGTCCTGCAGCCTCTGTGCAGCTCCCTTAACAGCCAGTAGAGGGAGACAATGCGCCACTTAAAAAAACAACTCAAACACATCAGAAAAAAAGTCACATTCTTTTATCATCTTATGAAGAGATCTTTAAAAATACTCAATATATTTCTATATTTTTTAAAGTCTTCTAATCAATTTTCTGAATACAGCAGAGTCAGACAACAGAATAAGCACCATCACGCCCTGCTGGGCAGAGCAGGGGCAGCACAGGTCCACCCTGCAGTCCCAGACAGAGGCCCCATAAGATTCTGGGAGGTCGATATGCCGTTGACGCCCCTCAGCCTGCCTGCTTCAGTCGAGCAGAGCAGGTAAGCCCAGCAGAACTACAGTGCAGCAGCAATCCTGGGTTCGGCTCAATCGGGCCGGTGTGACGTTTGGCTCATCCGGTCCGTCTGTGGTTCCCTCTCTTCAATGTGCACCAGGGGTTTTACTCCGGTAGTGTTAGCACTGCGATAGTCCTTGTGTCTCTCCGCCTCGCTCACCCTCCCT
The DNA here is from genome assembly GCA_029721435.1 of Gymnothorax reevesii. Taxonomy (NCBI): domain Eukaryota; kingdom Metazoa; phylum Chordata; class Actinopteri; order Anguilliformes; family Muraenidae; genus Gymnothorax; species Gymnothorax reevesii. The sequence continues at coordinate 161,869,361 of CM056575.1, forward strand.
CGCTCCAGAGCTCCGGGCGGAGGCGGCTCTAGGCCCGGCTGGGGTTGACGGGCGGCCGGCCTTCGTAACCGTACAGGAAGGTGGCAGTAATGACCAGCATCGCCCCCAGGAAGAACACACTGATCAGAGAAGAAGAGAGTCTCAAACACACGGTTACAGTTTAACACACAAGAAGACCTTCACTTTACTGCTGCGAAAGAGGGGGGAGAGAGAGATGGAGAAGGTATGTATGGAGGGAGAGAGGGAGGGAGGCAGTCACACAACTTTATTGCAGCAGCTGAACTGGAAGCAGAGCATTACGGAAGATGACCGGTAAAATTCAGGGTTACAGTTACAGTTCGAGTAAGGGTTGGGTTGGGTTAAGTTAAGTAAGTTTGGCTATGATTTGGGTTCAGGAAAAGCTGTACATCATGAATCAAGTCAATACAATAGATTTTCCGTTATGAGGTGATGACATCACATTGGTGTCGGAAGTGAAAGTTCCCATTCATTTTACCCGCAGGTTTTTTTAAAATATTTTTTGAACCACTTCCCATCGTTTTCAAGCCTCCATCAATTTCAAGGTTTTGTGTCATATTTCTGGGTAACAATAAATGTCATTTTTCTTGTCCGTAGTCAATTACAATCTAAAAGATTTACATTTTTCGCCACCATGCTTATCTTATTTGTAGTTTAAAAAACTACACGTCCCATGATCCTCCTGATTCTCAGGCAAAATGATTTCACCTTGCAGTGCTGTGTCATCTTTGTTCATAACTATGCATTACCCAGAACCTCGCCAAATTTGTTTGCTTAGCCTGGTGAGACTATGCAAATTACAAAACCTAAAACCAGTGAAGTTGGCACGTTGTGGAAATCGTAAATAAAAACAGAATACAATGATTTGCAAATCCTTTTCAACCTAGATTCAATTGAATACACTGCAAAGACAAGTTACGTAATGTTCGAACAGGTAAACTTTGTAATTTTTTGCAAATATTAGCTCATTTGGAATTTGATGCCAGCAACATGTTTCAAAAAAGCTGGCACAAGTGGCAAAAAAGACAGAGAGAGTTGAGGAATGCACATCAAACACTTATTTGGAACATCCCACAGGTGAACGTGCTAACTGGGAACAGGTGGGTGCCATGATTGGGTATTAAAGCAGCTTCCCTGAAATGCTCAGTCATTCACAAACAAGGATGGGGTGAGAGTCACCACTTAGTGAACAAATGCGTGAGCTGATTGTCGAACAGTTTAAAAACAACATTCCTCAACGAGCTATTGCAAGAAATTTAGGGATTTCATCATTCACGGTCCGTAATATCGTCAAAAGGTTCAGAGAATCTGGAGAAATCACTGCATGTAAGCGACAAGGCCGAAAACCAATATTGAATGCCCGTGACCTTCGATCCCTCAGGCGGTACTGCATCAAAAACCGACATCAGTGTGTAAAGGACATCACCACATGGGCTCAGGAACACTTCAGAAAACCACTGTCAGTAACTACAGTTCGACGCTACATCTGCAAGTGCAAGTTAAAACTCTACAATGCAAAGCGAAAGCCATTTATCAACAGCACCCAGAAACGCCGCTGGCTTCGCTGGGCCCAAGCTCATCTAAGATGGACTGATGCATAGTGGAAAAATGTTCTGTGGTCTGACGAGTCCATATTTCAAATTGTTTTTGGAGACCGTGGACGTCGTGTCCTCCGGACCAAAGAGGAAAATAACCATCCGGACTGTGATAGGCGCAAAGTTCAAAAGCCAGCATCTGTGATGGTATGGGGGTGTATTAGTGCCCAAGGCATGGGCAACTTACACATATGTGAAGGCACCATTAATGCTGACAGGTACATACAGGTTTTGGAGCAACATATGTTGCCATCGAAGCAACGTCTTTTTCATGGACACCCCTGCTTATTTCAGCAAGACAATGCCAAGCCACATTCTGCACGTGTTACAGCAGCATGGCTCCGTAGGAAAAGAGTGCAGGTACTAGACTGGCCTGCCTGTAGTCCAGACCTGTCTCCCATTGAAAATGTGCGGCACATTATGAAGCGTAAAATACGACAACGGAGACCCCGGACTGTTGTACAACTTAAGCTGTACATCAAGCAAGAATGGGAAAGAGTTCCACCTGAAAAGCTTCAAAAATTGGTCTTCTCAGTTCCCAAACGTTTACTGAGTGTCATTAAAAGGAAAGGCTATGTAACACAGTGGTAAAAAGGCCCCTGTGCCAACTTTTTTGCAATGTGTTGCTGCCTTTAAATTCCAAGTTAATGATTATTTGCAAAAAAAAAAAAAAGTTTCTCAGTTTGAACATTAAACATCTCGTCTCTGCAGTGTATTCAATGGAATGTAAGTTGAAAAGGACTTGCTAATCATTGTATACTATTTTTATCTACTATTTACAAAACGTGCCAACTTCACTGGTTTTGGGTTTTGTAGTTTGGCACTCTAAGCTATACTTAATTCAGCTTACCTAGCTAGATGAAGTTTTTCAACAAGTCCCAATTTACATTAAGAGCCAAACATCTTTGGCCAACATTTGTAACTATAAAAATCGGTGGCTAGCGAACGACCTAATCATCCTCATCAATGTATACCTGACCTAGCTACATAGCCAATTTATGACTACTTGCTCATCGAACATTATTAAAGTATCTAAATTATCACTATTCCCCGTTTCTAGAGATTAATCATGCATGATATATAGCTAGCTGAGCAACCAACTAAATGTTAGCTAGCTGGCCAGGGAGCTAGTTTACCGACTTCAGTAATTAGCCAACATTATATTTGGTGCATGTGAATGCCAGTTAGTTAAATGCTTGCGGTTCATCGCTAGCCAAGCAGCAAAATAATGGCTATTCATTGTTTTTTATTGACTTAAGTAGCTAGCTAGCTAGCCAGTTATATTTGGCATATATATACATGCTAGCTAACTAACTAAATCACAGTAAGTCACAGTGAACTAACTATTTAGATACTTGTTTCTATTGATCTCTGTGAACCAGATGTAACTAGTAGGCTATGTAGCGGTTAGCGGGCTTAGCTGATCATTTGATGCATATAAATGTGAGCTATCCAGAAGCAGCCTGCTGTTTCCCAGGGATACCCAACAGCAATTTATGTCACTGATGGCTTCCATTGAGTTATGTTGCAAACATTTGCTAAAACTGAGGAACCTCATTGACCAGGAAAAAAATCACAAGCTACCTGCAGATGAGATGAGCTGAACGTCAACTTGTGTAGTGGGTATGTAGTTTGCAAAAGTAAACTACAAACTGGAGTACAAATGAAAAAGCATAACATCCTCAACTACCTTGACAGTTAACAACGAATTTTATGCGATCATTTGCATCCATACACCCTGTTGGCCAATCTCAGAGCGAGCCCGCTCATAAAATTAATTTGAGTTTGGGCAATGAAGGAAAGTTTCCAAACCCCATTATAAATATGCCTGTGTGTGTGTGTGTGTGTGTGTGTGTGTGTACGCATACCCAGTGGGCTGAAAGTCCCCCAAACAGAAGAAGGAGATGAGGGTGGAGAGGATGATGGAGACAGACGTGGCGAAGCCCTTCAGGATGTTATCAGCGTACTTAATGACTGCAGCAATCACCAGCCCTCCCAGAGCCTGCAAGAGAACACACACACACGCACACACACACACAGTCACAGACACACACACACACAGTCACAGACACACGCACACACACACACGTGCACACACGCGCACACACACACACACACACACACACACACACACACACACACACACACACACACACACACACACACACAGTCACAGACACACACAGTCACACAGGCACACACACAGACCACATGTGCACACACAGTCATAAACACACACACACACACACACACACAGTCACAGACACACACAGTCACACACGTCAACACACATGCAAGACCAGTGAGAGAGAAAGCTGACCGTCCTTTGCTACATTAAACACAACATGTTCACTCACTGAAGAGAGATGAGTAAGGATCATAAAAACGATGATCTTATTACAGCAGATGAGTTCGTACCCCAACAGTTATATGCAAAGCCACGTACAGGTGATATAACTAAGCAGAGCCCATGCCCCTGGAGTCATGATGGGTTAAGGGCCTGTCTCAAGGGCCAAACAGGATTTCTGCTGTACTTGCAGAAGAAACTCAGGAGACAGCAGGCAGGTCCCAGCGTCAGCGTGACGTTACCTGCAGTGCCACCACAGTCCAGGTGAGTCTGTTGTAGCCCTGGAACATTCCAGATTCTCGCACCCGGTCCCCGTCGTACACAAACACCCCCATCAAACCGAATACCAGCCCAAACATCCCTGTGTCGGGGGGGACCATTATAAGTGTCACACACAGGGAGAAGGGACCACAATTAGTGTTACACACGGGGAGAAGGGATCACAATAAGGCTGTGTTTGGAGTGTACACTCACACTCACACTCACACTCACACACCTCAGTTTACAGAGGTTTCTATATCAAACACACTATTATGTACATTCCAGACACAACCTCAGTAACATTGGTGGAGGGGACCATTATGAAGATAAATAGTTACGTTTTGAAATTTCTGGGATTCAGTGGAATTCAACGCCCGCAAATTTAGTTTTAATGTCGGAGGTTTTAAACGTTTAAATTTGCGGGCGTTGAATTCCAATGAATCCCAGGAAATTTCACAAACGAAACTATTTATCGATATTGTAAACCATAAGCGAGAGAAAAATGTTTTTTGCACGGACTCTTTCGTATGGCGACGTGATCCATCACAATTAGGTCATCGAGTCACGCGCTAGAATTCCGCAACCTGTCAAGTTGAACTGATGGGCTGAATGAGCGAAAGTAGGTCCGTTTTCATGCTAACAGAGGTGTATAATCCAGGTTCAGAAAGTAAAAGTCCATCCCAGGTTATTGTTCCAGCCACAAAAGACCTGGCAGCTGACACTATTCCTCAGCTGGGTGGTAAAACTAACAAGTGAAATCTGCTGACAGGAGTTTACGGTTGGAATGAAAACATGGTAGGATTTTTACTTTCTGACCCCTGGATTATACACCTCTGCATGCTAATGTATTCATGAGCAGGTGAAAGGGACCTGTCATTTCAGGGATGTCGAACACTATTCGACAAGGGTAATTAACCAATCAGATTGCGGAAAACAGCTACTATTGGTTTACAATATTAGTGTGACATACAGGGACCACTTTAAGTGTTACACACAGGGGAGAGGGGACTATTTTAAATGTTATCACAATGGCAGAGAGAACCCAGAGCGGCACAGAGGGGACAGGGAGCCATTTTCAGGGTTGCACTCACCCAGCTGAATGTTCCGGACCCACACACTCTGTTTGCTCTCCTTCAGGATCTTCTCGAAGTAAACGCCTGCAAAGCCGCTGGAGCAGCAGGCCATTAACACTGCCAGAACACCCACAAACTGGGAGCCAGCGGAAACCTGCTGCTGCTGAGGGGCCCCGAGGGACTCCGAGGGCCACTGAGAGAGAGAGAGAGAGAGAGAGAGAGACAGAGATTATCAGGGGCCACTGAGAGAAACTAACCCATTCAGGGGCCACAGCGGGACTGAGACAGTCAGGGACTCCAAAGAGACAGACTCATTAAGGGGTCCCAAAGCGACTGAGACAGTCAGTGGCTCAAAAGAGACAGATAAAGTCAGGGACCCCAGAGAGACAAACAAAGTCAGGGGCCCAAGGGAGACAAAGACAGATGCCACAAGGAAACAGACACATTTAGGGGCCACAGAGAGACCGACACAGGCGGGAACCAGCGGAAGGGACAGTCCCACATACTTAGGGAGGGGTGTTTGGCCCCAGTGTGCTGTGGGGCCCAGAGGAAGGGCTAACCTGCACAAGGGCCACGCCTGCCATGAGGATGAGGAGGGAGAGCCACTGATAAACCCCGAGGCGGCGGCCGAGCATGGAGACGGAGAACAGGGCGGTGGTGAGGATCTTCAGCTGATACGTCACCTGGAGATATAATAATATCCATTATTAATAAAAATTCAAAAAAGGGCAATTAAATTCTGGAAACACCTCAAAAACAGCGTCCCCCACTCATACCATTTTAAAGCCCTGCAGAGCCAAGAGCTGAGCCCAGAGAAGAGTCCCCTCACACAGCTGGTCCTGAGGCTCAGCTCACCAACACCACCTAACACCATCCAGCCTCAGGACAGCCCCACAGCACAAGCAACAATTCGAATCGACCAAATTATACAACAACAAAAACAGAATTATATCACCCATTGGAACACACAAACTAAAAAACAAAATAAATTAGAATGTTACCGGGCCCTAAATCGACAGTACACAGTGGCAGAATATCTGACCACTGTGAAAAATTATGAACTACGAAAAACATTGACAATGTACAGACTGAGCGATCACAGCCTCGCTATAGAGAGCGGCCGGCGGCGGCAAACCTGGCTGCCCCAGGAGGAGAGGCTGTGCTCCCACTGCAGCCAACAGCGTGTGGAGACAGAGCTGCACTTCCACACTCAGTGCCACAGATACAGGCACATTAGAAAGGCATTTTTCACTAAATTTGAAAAGAAACATCCAAAATTTCAAGCCCTACCTGAGTCTCAAATATTAAAAATCCTCGTTGGAGAGGACGGGTGCTGCACAAACCTGGCAGCTCAGTATACAGCTGCCTGCCACAGACTGAGGGACAGTGGTGACCCCTGACCCCCATCATCACCAGCTACACCACGCGCCTGTGCACATTATTACATTGCTTATGAGTGAAATACATAACAATTAATTTTATACTGTAAATAGTGTTCTCATTTATATACCTTTCCTGTTAATCATAATCATAATAATGCTAGTAACTAGGTTATAGTAGTTCATGATTGTTATTGCTTATATTAATAATAATCAATCTCTTGTTTTTATGTGTATATATATATATATATAAAATTTATAATATTTAATGCCCTCACACTACACGACACCGAAGTGAAATTTCTTCTTTACGCAGATGACCTGGTTCTGCTGTCTCCCACAGAGGACGGGCTGCAGCAGAACTTGGATCTGTTACAGGAATACTGCTTGACCTGGGCCCTAGCGGTAAACCTAAGGAAGACCAAAGTTATGATCTTCCAAAAAAAGCCCAGATGTCAGGAAACTAGGTACCATTTTACTTTAGGCAGCATTG
>CM056575.1:161881526-161916526 GCA_029721435.1 Gymnothorax reevesii
TTAGAAAGGAGTTTGTAATCCGAACAGAGTAGTGAAACAGGTCTCCAGTTTTTAATTAACTGCAAGTCACCTTTTTTGGGCAGTAAAGTGAGGACTGCTCTCCTGCAGCTAAGTGGCAGACACCCCTTAGTAAGACTGTCACTAAGTACCGCCAGCAAATCCTCCCCAATCACAGACCAGAAAGACTTATAAAAGTCCATAGGCAGACCATCTATTCCAGGTGCTTTGCCACTCTGCATACTTTGTAGAGCAGCATACAACTCATCAAAGGAGAGAGCTGCTTCCAGTGCAGCATTGCTCTCCTGTTTAACCTGCGGAAGACCACTATAAAGCTTTTGAGCTATTTCCTGCTCCTCTCGATGCTCACATTTAAACAGATCACTGTAGAAGTTAACAGCATGTTTCCTAATTGCTGCGTGATCTGTCAGTACCTGTCCAGAATCAGATTTTAAACTGTGAATAAACCTTCTTTGGCCATTTTTACGCTCTAGACCAAAGAAAAAGTGAGACGGTACATCCATTAGAGCTATGTTTTGAAAGCGAGATCTGACCAGTGCTCCCTGACTTGATACCTCTAACATATTTGCTAAAACAGATTTTTTTACTTCAAGTATCTCTTTAAAATGTTGGTCTCTTGCAACTTCAGTTAAACTCTGAAGTTCCTTGATTTCAGACTCCAAGGTTTTTACTGAACTCACTAAGGTTTTTGTGACATTCTGAGTGTACTGTTGACAGAATTGTTTTATTTTAACTTTTCCAAAGTCCCACCACTGTTGGATAGATGTAAAGTTACATTTTGTACTTTGGTGATTTTTCCAAAAGTACACAAAACATTCTGTAAAATTTTTGTCTTCAAGTAAAGCGGTGTTAAAATGCCAGTAAGCACTACTGGGCTTTACACATTTTATAAATACAGAAGCTACAACAAGTGAATGATCAGAAAACCCAACAGGACTTATGGAACAATTTCTAAACACATTAAAATGATGTTTAAAACCATAAAAATGATCAAGCCTAGCCATGGATACCAAATTGTCTTTACAGTGTGTCCACGTATATTGCCTTTGATTACCATGGAAAGTTCTCCAAACATCACACAGTTCATGAGTCTCTAAAAGATGAAGAAGACGCGTGCGAGAAGCAGGGTGAGGTTCTGCATGGTTCCTGTCTAATCTGCTGTCTTCAGTACAATTCCAATCTCCACCAATAAATAAATATTCTTCACTGTTACAGCTCTTAATTGCATCATTCAAAACATCAAGGAAAATCAACCTCTCCACCCCAACAACTGGAGCATAAATAGTCATGAAAACCAGTTTCATATTTTCAAATTCTGCGCTTATTTTTAATAAGCGACCTTTAATGACTTCCTCACAAACAATTGAGTGGGGAACAAAATTTCTAGAAAACAAAATTCCAACCCCACAGCTGTTACTAGTTTTATGGCTTAAAAAAATGTCACCAGTCCATTCTCTCTTCCAGTCAACTTCATTATCAGTAGTGCTGTGCGTTTCTTGCACTAAAACAACATCTAGTTTTTTAAGAGAACATAATCTGAAAAGAGAAGCTCTTTTTCTTTCATCTCTGGCTCCATTTAAGTTTAGGCATCCTATTCTAATATCACCCATGACACAGAAGAAGAGATGCAAAACAAAAGAGAACAAGTACAAATGAAAATAATTACAGAACTTGGCTGCCATCCTCTAATTGCTTTTTTGCTTTCAAAACTAGTTTTTTAAGACGGTACATCTCTTGGTCAGTAAAAGATTTCTCTCCTAAACCTTCAGGGGTTTTCTGAAGAATCTTGACTGAATCAATGAAGAGCTTCAAATCAGAGAAGACCTCTTCAATTTTAACATTCCTAGCTCCTTTGGTATCCCTAAGGAACTTTTTAATGCTCATTAAAGAGTAACCGCTTTTTTTAGGAACCCAAGACTGAGAGGAAGCTAAAGATTCCATATCAGTATCTATATCAGCCTCACTGTCAGACTCCTGAGGACCTTCACCATGAAGAGAACCTTTTTCTACCTGACAAACATTCTTAGACCTTGTTTTTCTTTCATTATCATGAGTGAAGTCTTCCTCAACAAACATTTCACTGTCTTCATTGACAGAACATTCAGACTCCTTTCTTTCAGCCTGAGCCCTAGAGCTTTTCACCTCAGTATCAGGGCAGGTCTCCTGACTCGTCTCTAGATTAGTGTCTCTAACACCAGAATTTTGAATTTGTGAAGCCCCTTCATCCTCCAACCCTGGGCCCTGTGTTTCAACCTCCAGCTCTGATTCCTGTGTTTTATTGTGTTCGGGATTCTGCGTTTTAACTTGTTCAGCGTTCTGAGATTTACTTTGCACTGATTGCTGTACCTTTTTAGAAACTGATTTCTGTGTTTTATTTTGTTCAAGATTCTGTGATTTATTTTGCTCTGGTTTCTGCGCCTCATTTAGCTCTGGATTTTCTGTATGGTTTTGTTCAGAATTCTGTGATCTACTTTGCTCAGATGTCTGGGCCTTATTTGAATCTGGATTCTGTGTGTTATTTTGCCCTGGGTCTGGTGTTCTGCTCTGTTCTGGCTTCCGTGTTTCACTCTTATCTGACCTTTGTGTTGCAGCTTTATTTTGCTCTGGTCTCGGTGTTTCAGATTCTCCAACAAATAACTCAGCAATTTGTTTCTCTGGACATGAACGAATGAGATGACCCTCATTTCCACAGCCAAAACATTTCATCTTCTCTGAAGATGCATAAATAGAATAATCGTAATCATCTATTCTAAACTTCAACACCAGATTTAAATCCTCAGCGTTATTTTTCAAGATCATAAAAACCTGTCTCCTAAAAGAAACAACGTGTTTCAAATGCGGAGATTTACAACCGAGAGGAATCATCCTGATCGGTGACATTAATTGACCGTGTCTTGCCAATTCACGTTCTAAAATATCATTACTAATAAACGGAGGAACTTTGGACAAAATGACCTTTTTTGCAGGATTAACCAACGGTACTACTTGAACGAAAGTGTCTTGTATCACCACACCTCGTTCAACAATTTCGTTAACTTTATCAACGCTATCTAAAAAAATAACGACACCATTATTCATTCTCGATGCCGACTTTACACTGTCGTAACCAACAATTTCGCCGACAGCTAGACCGCAATCCTCCACCGAACAATTGACAGTCGGACAAAGTTTAATGCCATGTCGGCGTGTGAGCTTCTCTAGCCCTAAACCTCCAACTCTGCGAGCCGACATGACTACCGGATAACCGGTGTCACCGCTCCGAAACAAAACCACTTTAAACCTAACCAACTCAACGCCAATAAATAAAAACGAAACTAATGAAAAGTATCGCAGAAAGATAGAAAAGATAGAAAACCGCACTCACGCTGTGACACGCAGTCGCTCTCACCACCTTCCACTCCCAGCATGCACTCGAGAGAGAGAGAGAGAGAGAGAGAGAGAGAGAGAGAGAGAGAGAGAGTTTTTGTTTAATATCTTGTTGGGGACCGAAATACCTCACAAAGATAGTAAAGTCTGAGTCTCCCTTTGTAATTGACCAAAAGTCATTTGACAACTGGTTGCCCTGCTGTTCCAGGGCCAAGTGTCTGTTTCTCTCTTATAATTTGATTTGCAAGTAAGTGTGACGGTTGAAGGGTCCTGTCACTGGAAGTGTCACCTAGTAAGTACGCGCCCCGGCTACCTTGCCAACAAGCCCGGCTCTTTGATGACGTGGTCAGCGCGCATGACTCTTACCCGGGAGTTTGAAGGTTCAAGTCCCTGCCCGGGCCCTCCTTCCGCCTGCTACTTTCGCAGTCTCTAGTTGATCTCATGTGTAGCATTTCCATTTGGAATCTGTTGTGGTCAACTTTCAGTTTGAGTGGTCACTGCCAATGAGGCAAACCATCATTAGAATGAAACCCATCAGAGAAATAAACAGGGGAAAAAAATATATATATATATATTAGGTGAGAGTAACTATTTGGTGCATTGTGAAAAATAAAGAGTATATCGATGAGCTTTGGAACACCAAAAGGCCCATTAGTCTGTGGATAACAATTTTGGCGGATGACAGAAGAATTTTCTTTTCTCTTCGAAGAAAAACTCCTTCTCAGCAGTTGGCCAGATGAAGTACACTCTTCAATAAGTAGTGGCATCAGTGTCTTTGTCAACAGTCGAACAGATTTCAGCAGAGTCAATACGGTGGGTTTACCATATCTGGTGAGTCCCAAAATCAGGAAGTTTGCCAAAAGAATATTTTAAAAAGCTTGTCCAGTTCTTAGACAACATCCCATGGATCAATAAACACAAAGATCTATGAGTACCAGAATGATAGACAGGGTATAGAGGACGAAGTTGTACTAACTGGAAATAGTTCAAAACAAGCCTTACTGTATTTATTGATGTTTTGACTGTTGATGAGCAGCAGCATTATTTCTGTATGGTCCACTTAGAATTCTACTCAGACAGTGCTTCACAGTGCAGATGGACGACAATGCCCTGAAGTATAAGGGGAAAGAAGCTCAGACTTTTTTGAAGATAAAGTTGATTGCTCTACAATCAACCCAGTCCATCACAGGCAAAACTGACGGGCAAACAACGCTGAGAACAAGCAGAAACTGAACAGTGACACCAATGAACTGGCAGAGCATCACCAGAGAGGAGACTGAGCGTCTGGCAATGTCTATATGTTCCAGACTTCATGCAGTCATTAAATGCAAATGATATACAACAAAATCACGATGTAGTTTATGATTTGTTATTTGTTTAAATGCTTTTGAGCCCCAAAATTGAGACGGACTGTGGGTGGCGAATAAAAACATTGGTCATTTCTGCACCGTGCACGCTATTTTTGGTCAAAGCCCTTATATTTACAGTACAGTTTACCCTTCATCTTGACTGATTCATTTCAAGTCCATTGCAGAGGCGTAGAGAGCCAAAATTATGGAAATTGAGTCACTGTCCGAATACTTATGGACCTTGCTGTATGTACACACATAATGGCAGGAAATAGTAAGGGAATGCTAGCTGCAGGCTGGTGCTGTATTTCCTGTACACTGCAGGTCTGGCAGGGAAAGGTCACGGCTCCTTGTGTTGCTCATCCCAGGAGATGTATCTTGAAGCCAGCACAGACTGTCCCCTGTACTAGGTAACAAGGCACGACTGAAAACCACTCGGATGAATCCACTACGCTCCCTGGATCAGACGTGTTTGGCAACACTTCCACACCCTTGGTAATGAGTGTTAGATTAGGGATGTGTGTGTTTCAGTGCTTTGAGATCAATACAGAGCACATGGGCCTGTTTGATTGAATTGAATCCCATGGCACTGCTGATGTCCACCCATGGATGGAGGTGTCATGCGCTGTCAAAGTTAGTTGCGTCGCACAGAAATCCCTGGTAAAACTAGTGACCCCCAAGCCATATAGGTTCTGCAAGAGAGAAAGCCTTCTCCTTCATTTTTCTGTTATATGCCCATCATCAGTGATGGTGGGCATTTTATTATATGGTGATGTCCGTCTGTCTGTCTATCTACATGTCCACCTGCTTGTCTGCCTGTGAAGTTCTATTGTGAACACAACTCATCTTAGAGTTTTCTGGGGATCGTTTCCAAATTAAAGTCGCATAATTGAAAATGGAGAAAAGGTGTGCATGCATGTTTTTAAGAACTGATTTTTATTACCTTCGCCAGCGACTTCGCTGACGAAGGTAATGTTTTGATCCCCGTGTATTTATTTGTTTGTGTGTCTGTCTGTCTGTGTGTATGTATGTGTATCGAATAACTCAAAAAGTACCAAACGGAATTTCATAAAATTTGTGGGTTGATTTGGCATGACCTGAGGATCAATCGATTAGATTTTGGGAGTGATCGGGTCAAAGGTCAAGGTCAAGGCCACGAAAAGGTCAAAACCGACTTTTGGCCATATCTCGGTCAATTTTTATCCGATCGGCATGAAACCAACCCCAGTGGCGAGGGATTCAGTGGCGTCGGCGAAGGTATGCGCTCTACCGAGTGCCCGTTCTAGTTTACTTATTTATTCATATTATTATTATTATTATTATTTTACCAAGAGTTATTTCCCTTTGCAATATCAACCTTGTATTTTACTAGTCCTAGACTTCTTTGTGGTTTTTTTTCAAAATAAGGTAACATCACTCCCAAAGGTTAAAAACGCACAAATGCATTTTTCACTGTACTGAATGCTTACCAGTTTGAGTTATTAAAATGGTGTAAACTCATTGTCATTGCCGTCTGTTGCTTAAAATCAAAATCAAATCTTACAAAACTTGGTATACAGTATCTTCTCCACATAACTTACTTTGGGATTGCATTTCAGCCCCCTCCCCCAAAATTGGGCCGGGCAGGGCAGTCACATTAAGAAATGTAAGTTGGCCATTTTGGATCTTTTTCAGCACAGATAAAAAGCTGAAACTTGTTAAGTAAGCAGTATTTGACATTCCCTCACCCATAGACATCTATTTGAAAAAATAATAACCTTTCGCAGTTGCAAATACTGATCAAATTTCACAAAACTTGGCATGAGACATCTTTTGCACAAAAACTTTTGGTCTGCATTCCAGGCCCCCTTCCCCTAAAATGGGTATGACAGGGTGTCCATATTGAAAAACTGATGTTGTCCATTTTAGACTTTCCTGATGTAGTTAAAGAACTGAAACTTGGCTGATAAGTATTATACAACATGTTTCCACGTAAACATTACAGATTTTACCGATTTCTGGAAAATGGCCATCTTGTGACCGTAAATGACTCATAACCGCGAGTGGTCATTCATATTGATCACATTTGATGAAACGTTGCATTCAACATTTTTAAGACTTACTACTACTGTGGTTTTTAATTTCAACTGTGTTCCCCAGTCCTGAATGGGTGTGACGGGATGAGTGACCAGTAGAGTTTCAGGTTCACTGTTTTTACCATGAGTTATTCCTCCTTCTAGAGTCATCTTTATTTATGCAACAAGTTGATGATATACGTATTCGTGGATTCTTTCCAAATTGAGGTAAATTTACATTCTGTCATCATGCACACAACAGTGGAGTTTAAAGTGTTGACCGACACAGCAGTTTGAAGCAGTAGCACACTCGTCTGAAATGGATTGGCAGAATGTGGCTTAAATTGATTACACCAGCGTAGCTTTCAGATAGATTTTCTGTTGCTATGAAAAACACTCAGCAGTATTGCTTTAATAAAAAAAAAAATCCATGCATTTAGTTACATACAATAAATATGTGAAAATAAAAAGTGAAGACTTCCAACATTCAAGTTCATTGAGCACTTCATGCAATTTGGTTTTGTTGCATTCAAGTGTACTTTATGCATTATGTTTTATTATCCTGTGTTCAGCGAATTGCCTCACACCATACTTTCCATACTACATACCTAACATGGAGTACTGCTTTGTGCAGCTTTATACTTTGAAAGATCATTTCATAGTTTTACTGAGAATGTGCCTGATGATTTGCTTGTTTTGAGTTTGCTTTAGCTCTTTTTGGGGAACGATGCCACAAGTGTCGGTTTAACAGGAACTCTGGCCTTGTATCAGACAGGCGTTCTCACATCACTGGCAAAACACCAGCTTTAGCTGCGTCTTCTAATGTCTCCTTACATTTTACCTTTTCCTTTATCCTGCTCTCTGTCTATGTCTATAATTCTTTTGAGCTTGTCAACGCAAAATAAAGAATTTGTGTACAGCTTGGCCTTTTGCCCTTACAAAAATGGCGCACTTTCCAACACCAGCTGCGTACTGTTGCCTGCATCTCTCCCTGCGAATATTACCTGGTTCTCGCGAGTGATTGGACTGTAAAGTGCTCTGCCTGAGCAGCTCTACCTCAGTGACTCTGCCGATACAAGGAAAGGGCACTGTACAACACAACGCTATATATATCATCAGCGTCAATGCCATGCACTGCACTTGTAGTCTACTCAGAATACATCTGCCTGAAATGCATTCAATGCAGATGCTTGGAAGCAGCTAATAAATGTGGGTTATCTACCGAACTGTGTTTGAAAATATGTGCCAAGCCACCAATGGGAAATTTGCATATCTTCATGCTGTTGTTTTAAGGAACTGAACCGACATGAGCTGAATTGGTTTTCTCTCTTTAAAAATAGGCCCAGAGGTCAAATTTGCAACAAAAGCTTGATACGCGGACCTGCTTTAAAGCAAGCAAAATGAGCATTTTCCAATGCAGCATCCATTCAAAGCGTAACTGTTCGGAACGGGCCAGTCGCCTAGCCTCCTTTATTGCTGTGCGCTGATTTCTCAAGAACCGCTCAGCTAAACAACTGCATACTTGGCAGTGCTCTTTCTTGGGTCCTTAGCAATACACCAATCCAGTGAGAAGTCAATCGGATGAATGATTGTCAAGAAAATAGGACACATTTTTACATACACATGGACACAGACTGAGACTCCTACTCCTTTCATTTAGATGCTGTTGGAAGCTGCTTGAACTTTTGTTCTTAGTTCACAACCTCTTCTTCCTCCGAAATGATTTAAATCTGTCCAAGTACTGGCCTAGAGAGTTTGCTCAACACTATACTGAACTGCTTTGTGTGAATCATTGCTTGACCTCCACCGTCTCCCCACACACAGCAAGTCCAAGCTACCTCTGGTCACTGCATAATTTACGGCAATTAAAAATCAGTCTTTTTTAAAGATTTCAATTTCACTATTGAGTATTTTATGATGACATCACTTGTTTTATAACAATTCATGTCAACATACAAGTTACTCACACCAATGGGCAATTTAGAGTCTCCAATTTGCTTAGCATGCATGTCTTTGGATTCTGGGAGGAAACTCAGCAGTCACCTATGCAGACACGGGGAGAACAAGTAAACTCCTCACAGAGAGGCCAAAGGCCGGATTTGAACCCACAACATTCTTGTTGTGAGGCAGTAGTGCTGGCCACTAGGCCTAATAGAAATGTGCTACATAATATTTGTGGCTTCAATTTTCACTGGACTGCATAGCAGATTTTATTTTGTATCAGACAGCTCCCAAGCAACAGTGAATGCATTTTGATCAGGATACTTAAAGAGTGTCTGATTGTGAACCAAAGAGCAGTAGTTTTATTTTTTGTGGGCAAATCATAGGCTATTTAAAGGGTATCAAAGTCAAATCTCATGGCACAAAGGGCATATTGCATGTTAAGTTACACTATAAGAGACCATGGTGAGAAGATGGTTGGGGTCATGAGCCCTTAAAAAAAAGAAGATTTTTTCTGGATTTGCATTTGAAAAATGTTGAACACCTAGATGGCCCTTGTATGTTTGCATGGGAATATCATAATGGAAATTCAATGCGCACCAACGTCAGTGATTTCGGCTGGCACAAACGAGCACGAAGTTGGCCAGCTGAAGTGGAAGACTTGTGTTCCAAGTCTCATTTTGTAATTTCCTGAGAGGCTGAAGCAGAAGTGATTCAGAAGAGTGTAAGTGGAACTGTACTGTGGTGTAGAGCACACATCTCAAAAGAGTGGGGCTTCATCAATAAAATGAGATCTGTAAACTTCAGATGCTTTTTTGTGAGAGGAGGGAGTGTTGAAATCTCATGCCAAAAAAAAAATCTAAAATCATTTTGAATTGAACGTAGAGCGCATGTGGCTGTCTTTGTTAACACTTTTAGCCATTAAAAGTGTTGAAAGTTTTAATAAATCTTTTATTTATTTCATGGCACATGTCAATCTGAATCAACAAACATTTATGTACAAATCTTCTTCCTTTTCGGGTTTCCTTCTCCTTAATTGATTATTATTTCTTTATGATTTCAGGGAGATAAATGCATTTGAGATCATCATTTTTGGTCCTTGAGGTCATTTCAGATTTGCAAACTCAATTTCTAATCTTTCCCAAATGCATCACACTCTGAAATAAGAGGCAGTACGATAACCTGACATCCACAGATTAAAGCAAACATTGTTTTGGCTCGCAGGACAAACTGAGATGGGTTCATGAACATTGCCATTTGGCTACTTTTCACCCCCTCCCACTAAAACACTATTAATGTTGGAGCAAAAATGCTGGTCAGCTAGCCGACCAAAGTCGGCAACCCTGCTGTTTTTGTCCGCTAAAAGGGTGCAGTCATGCTGTCATGAATGGCGATGTCCTTGGCTAATGCACTTCGCCTTTTTTGCTGTGGCATGACCTCCAGTTCAGAGTCGAATCCTGTCAGAGTGAATGCATCCCTCTGCGATGCTTTTGACCTGGCAATATCAGCTACTGAGCCAGTGTTTGTAGTCTGTTTTCTTAACGTTGCTGCACACTGATTACTCTAATTTATATTCACTGAGGCCTTGATCTTACCATCATAATATAAAAAGTCACAGCTGCGCTTAAATATGTCCTAGCGCACATGAGCCAGGGCACCACTTCACTGGATTTTAGGGATGATGTCACATCATTCCACTTTATTATCCGCCACCCTCTAGTGGAAAGGGGATAAAGGAATGAGCATTGCCCTTTTGCATGTCCATCAGTCCGTCCGTCCATCCATCTACATGTCTGTCCGTCATGCTTCTTTTCTGGGCCAGAACTCCTCAACGTTCAATATTTCTAAGCAAAATTTTATATGGTCACACATAAATTTGTCAATATGCCTTTTCATGCTTCCATCTGTCCGTGCCTCCACCATGTTTTGTTTCCAAGCCAGATATCTGCTATTAAATATTTTTAAGGGCCAGAACTTCTAAACCGTTTGATATTTCTTAAGAAAATTTAATGTGTAGCTACATCCTACTGTGTAAACCTCTGTGTACTGTGTAAACCTTTTCATACCTCTGTCCGACCATCTGCCTGTCTGATCCTCCATCAGGTTTTTTTTCCAGGCCAGATATCAGCCATTCTGTGGCGAGGGATCTGAGTATTTCGTGCTTCTTTGATTGGACAAGTAGCCTTGACTTGATAGTATTTTTTTAAGAATATGAGACCAGAGTGAATAGATGTTCAGCCTTAGTTCAATACACCGTTCTTACATTCACAGATTGAGGAGTTTTCTCACAGTTATCTCGGCTCATTGCTTCATTTTGGTGACACCATAGACTGTATAAAAAGATGGACGCAGCACTCGGGTCTAAAAATTTAAGGCCAATGCAGATATAAAAAAAAATGCATTCTATTTAATGGCCAGCAGATAACAATGTCGATGGTTGCGGATCGAAGCTCAATTCTATAGAAGTCTATAAGAAAATGACCTACTTTCCCAACGGATTTATTATTTAAATAATGATTTTCCACATTACTTTATTGTATCTATCGCAAGTGTCAGGTTTCCTTCGATATATCATGATGTTCATTTTTGTAAATTATGGTCCCATACAGACTAGAATAAAGGATAAAGCCAGAATATGCTTTAGGGGCGTGGCTGTCCTCTGGTCCTTGTCTGATACGGTCAGATTCACACGTAGACCCACCCTACGCTCCTTCCCGGATATTAAATTCACGCTCTCGTCCAATAGGAATCACATCCGGTTTCAAAATGGCGCAATTCAAATTGCCAAAATCGAGGCTTCCTAAATAATGTTCTGAAACCAATGGGTGACGTCACGGTTGCTTCCTCCGCCTTTTTATACAGTCTATGGGAGACACGTCAAGTAGATATTTGTCCTTCTGAGAGCGTCACAGACATTCGGTCAATAGATATCTTAGCTGTCTGATTCCCTAAGCGCTTTGGGACTGTGCTGGGGCTCATTAATTTCAGAATTCCCAATCTGACAGGGACAAGACATAACCTCTCCTCCCTCTCGCCCAGGCGATGTTCCGCCGTTGGACCAGTCCATGCATCACTGAAGGTCAAACGCGCCGAAAGCAAGGTCGCGATCAATGAGCGCCGACGGAATGCAGGGCGGCCCTGTTCCACCATTTGATGACATCCGCTTCATCGCCTTTCATGGAGATAATCCAAGTTTATTTCCCTAACCCCCTTTACGGCTTTGCGATGAAGCCATTTTGCAACATTATTTACAACCCCCATCTCAGAAGAAGTTGGGACGGTACAGCAGTTGCACACAAATACATAAAGCTCTGATTTATAAATTTACTTTTGACTTGTATTTCATTGCAAACAGTATGAACACAAGACATTTAATGTTTTGTCCAGTCAGCTTCAATTTCTTTGTGAATATACATTCATTCTGGCCCTCTGGCCTGCAATGCATTCCAAAAGAAAGTTGTGACATGGGCAGTTTGAAAGGTTTGAAAAACAACTGTCCACAAAGAAAGAAAGGCTGCATCTTGATATTATATCCTCCTCATAACATAACATAATTAAAAGATTCAAGGAATTTTTGTCTGTAATGGGTAAGGGTTGGATACACGTGATCTCTGTGCTTTTCTCAATGCATTTGTGTGTTTAAGTGTGTGTCTGAGTGTCTGCGCAATTTTCTGTGTGTATGCTGGACTTGTTTTCCTATATTTGTGGGGATATAAAAAAACATGCATAGCTATGTTGAATTCTATAAAAAAAAAAAAAAAAAACATTGTGGGGGCATTTTTTACGTCCCTGAGAGGAAAAGGCTAAATTCTGGGCCAAGGGTTATGCTTAGGGCAAGGATTATGATTGGGCATATGATTATGACTAGATCAATTACAATAAGGTTTTAGATTAGGTTACATAAATTAAAGTTAAAAAAGGGTAATTTTGAGGGGTTTGTAGGTTTAAATTAAGGTTAGCATTAGGGAAGGGGTTTATTTTAGGATCTGGGGGCAAAATAGGATTTTGATATATTTATTATATTTTTTGTTCCCTGCAAGTCAATGGACTATATATGTTTGTCTGAATTTGGGTGTCCATTTGTCTTTCTCCCTGTGTCTGTTTGTCTATGTGTGTGTACGTGTACGAGTGTACTATAAGTGTGAGTGTGTATGTCTGCGTGTGTGTGTGTGTTTGTGTGTTTGAGAGAGAGCTTTTACATGGTATTCGTCCTTCATGCCTTATGTGAATTTGGAGACATTCTCCTGCTGCCCTTTAAAAATACAGCCAGTAACCCTATGGTGCAGCCAATGAGTTCTTCTATATTGTTTTTTTTTTTTTTTTAATGTCATTAAAATGAAATTTGACATTTAGAATCACAGTAGAGAGAACATACCAGATGATTAAGAGTAACTGGGTCTCTGTGTGAATTCAAGACTTCAAAGTTGTAGCAGCTTGATGATAATCTGCTGTTCAAGTTAATTAGAAGATAATATAGTAAGTTACTTTAAATTCAGAGAAACCCTCAGTCTCGTGATTACTTAATTTATTAAGTCTGCAATCTTCATGACAACAATAAACAACAACAATACTTACAAATTCATCATCAGTGTTTTGGTAACTGAGCCGATGAGGTTGCTATTATAATTTTTTCTTTTCTTTTTTTTTTACACTTCCAGTGTTTATAATGAGCACGGAAGGCGAACGTGTGCTGCTACAGTCGTAACTTGGCTTTAACTCCAGAATTCATCTCTTGCCCATTGAAGAGAAACCTTCACAGCACAGATTTCTCTTGTTAAACCTTGATTTCACTCTCACAGTGTAGCCTTCAGCACTGTAAGCTATACTTGCAGCATCCACTGATTGTGTTGTGCCACCACATACAAAATGGATATAGATGAAATATTACTAATTTAAAAAAATGACTTTGAATGTGATGTATGTGATGTATTCAGGATGCATTTTGCCACTCAAAGCGCAATTTGCATTACAAAAGGCCAAATGCATTAGTTCCCTAGCAAATGTATATAATACACCAAGTGTGTACATGCTGCATGGTAGAATAAAGCAATTAATTTAGAATTTACTTTTCACCATCTGCCCACTGAAAAAGGATTTTAATTAAAAGTGTAATGATGGTTTTTGGATTGTGTCAGGCTTTATCCACAGCCATTTTCATGGAACAGTTTTAAACCAAATTTCATTAGTACAGCACAGTACCCAAAATGCCGATCGGCAAGGTGTTTCATTTTCTATTAATTTCAGATATAAATATTCCGGAGCTTGTTGGATGAAATTTTTGAATAATTTATCTCTGCTATTTACTTTAAAACAGTTTAAAACTCCCGTGGTACGCAAATTAAGGTTCCCTGTGTAGAGATCTGCATTTTCTGATATTCTCAGGCAGGAAAATGAATAATATCAATGAATTATCTAATACTGTGTGCAGGTCTCTCATTAAAGGCCTGCCCTCATAAATATTCATGAGAAAAATAACACTTTTTGTTAATTAGTCAGCATTTGAACACTCATCCAAGAACTGCAAAAGGATTTATGATTTCCTGGTTGAATAATCGCATAATCAGATATTTCATCTCATGCCTGACCAGATTTTTGTTATTTCACAGATGGTCTTTTGCCCAGACTTTCGATGACATCAATGTTATTGGTCATGTAGTCTCCCAACTCATCTCATTGAGCATGTGGTGTGTGTGTTGCCTTGAACTCATTTGCCATAAATGGTTCCATAAATTATTGGAAATGTTTGTTAAAACACCCTTACATTTACATCAATTTGTTGTCTATTCCGGCTAAAGATAATAATGCACGGTAAAATATTTTACAGTATACATTAACACCTGGGTAATTTAATATAAATGGGCTTGTTTGTGCCAGTATTGCACAGCAGCTATCTTTTAGGTTTTAATTTTAATTCAAATTTGGCACACATTTTCGCTAATTTAGCTGCTCAACAAGATCGCTACGTGTTGAGGCAAGTGTGCTTTGTTCAGGTTGGAGTGAAAAACTGTATGATTATGGATCTCCAGACACCAGGTTGATATTGACAAAGTCCACTCACTGAATGGACTTTCTATTTGCATGCCCTCATTTTCACTTTCACTCCACATCTTCACACTGCATTGTTTTACAATGGCACCTTTTTTGCCAGTTATTCTGACTGTAATGTTATAATCAGTTTAAAACAGAGGTTCCGTATATGTTAACTGTAAACCAGAGTTAAATGCGCACAGGACCTACAATTAAAATAACAAGGAGGCAATGTGTTATTTAATTGTTAAATTCAGTCCATTTATAACAGTGTAGGAGAAAAACTACTGCTAAAAAATACCACAGGCCTGTTCTCTTTCTGTGAGAACATTTCCCCTCTCTTCAAAATCTTACAGTAGGGATGTTTTTTTTTTTTCTTTGTGACCATGTAGCACTTGTTGATGTCTGGACTGAATTTAAGAGGTGAGTGTTTTCTGAATCACAGACACTGAAAAGTCCCTGACTTTCCAGTTAATGCCTCCCGAGACTGATTTTTAAGTGGCTTCTTGTTATGAAGTGACATATTTTGAAATGTTGACTTTGGCTTGCAAACCTGAAACACACGCTGTGAAGCGTGACTAGCGATCAGGGAGATGTACACAGTGCAAAAAAGTGTCTAACTGAAGAATATGGTACGAATGCAAAACATTTCTAACGAAATCAACCCTTTGAAGAAACAAATATATGCTAGTCAAGCAACTTTACAGAGAATTGTTACACACCCACTACCCCTGAATAGTTTAGTGCAGTAAACATTGTGTAAATGCAGCACCTAAAAAATGACACAATGAATTGCACTAATTTGTGTTCACTTCTTATCTCAAATAAAATCCAAAGATTTAAATAAGCAGACAATTTAAAACAGTATAATGTTTAAAAAATGCTTATGTGTGACAGTTGGTTCCTGTCACTGGAAATGTCTCCTAATAAGTACGTGCCCCGGTTACCTTGCTAACGAGCCTGATTCTTTGGCGATGTGGTCAGCGCGTGTGACTCTTACCCGAACGTGCTCCCCTTCAGCCTGCAACATTCTGGCGTAATTGACAGGATTCAGGGAATCCCAATGGATGGCAGCATGCTTAAAGCATGGAGCATGAGGCCACGCTCCCGAAAGAAGGGGAGAGATTAGACAGTTGATGGGTCCTGTCACTAGAAATGCCTCCTAATAAGTACACACCCTGACTACCTTGCCAACGAACCTGACTTTTTGTGGTCAGCGGGGAGTCTGGGGTTCAAACCCCTGCTCGGGCCCTCCTCCTTCGGCCTGCCACATATGTCACATTCACATTTCACTGTTGTTGAATACGTAGCCTGAGGTACATATCTAGCCAAAGGTGAGGATATCTGTGAGTGTTCCCCCTCTTAAAATCTTGAATGGGATTTTTTTTTTTTTTTTTTTGAGTTCGTCATTTTGTATCAATACATGGGCCAGAAGTGTTCCACGTAATGTCATACAAAGTAAGTCTGACAAATAAAAAATTTGTGCCGGAACCACGCATGGCTCAGATAAAGAAGTCAATCACAATTTAAGATGGTAGTCTATCTGTTACTCAACTCCTCCATGCAAAGCTAACTTGTATTCAGATAAGACAGTGTGATGCACTCTCTTCCTGTGACTGAGCCGCACCTTCTGGGTTTAGTGATATGAATCTGTGTCCTCTACAATGTCAATTACAGGAATGAAGCGCTGAAAGACCATGGCAAGAATGAAAGCAAGATATAGATTTTTGGAAGAGAATTATATAGGAGGAAGCATAACTCTATAGAAAGATGTAAACGTCTTGGACAGAAAGTGAATGCCTGCCAAAGGGTATTAAATTCGGTTACACTTTACCTGAAGGTACCGTCATAAGAGTGACATGACACTGTGGAAAAAAATTAAGGGGATGGCTGGAGCTAATGGTATTTTCAAAAAAAAATACTATATGGATCAATCTCTTCGCGGATATCCAGCGGGTCAATTAAATAACTAAAAAATAAAAGATGTCCTGAACTAGTTTACATATAATGTTTTCTTTTTATTGAATTAAGGTACGTTACAATGTTTTTAGAAATTTTTTTATGAAAAAATTCAAATAGAGGTTAGGGTTAGAATTAGGGTTTGCGCTCATTTTTTTGACTTTGGAAATTGGCTCCTGACAAAGCAAGAGGAGGGTGGGCAATGGAATTAGGCTGTATAAACTGGACAAAAAGAGAAAGAATTATTAATAGCAATTCCACAGAATTCAGAATTTCTCTCTTCAAATTGTTTAATAATAAACATTTTTCCTTTTTAAGCCAGTTTTCATAAAAAACCAAATTCGTTTTTTTGTCACCTGCTGTAAGATCATGAAAGTACGTACATTTATGGCGAAACAAGTCCATTGGTAAGCACACATTCATTATCATTGCTGAGCCTGTTTAGACAAGGGGCAGATGATCTCCTGTACCTCTGTTCGACTCACTGTGTGACCAGTTTGATTAGCCTATTATGAAGACCTCTGCTCTTCATTTAACCATGCAGCTTTTTTATCCACAATCCTGCCAGAATATTGCGTTGATACTGCAAAAGGCCTATGACAAACAAACAGAGAGACTAATATATTTTGTACATCCACTAAATTCACCCATTTTTCTGTCGTATTTGAGAAATAACAAATGTTTCTTTAACTGTTACTAATCTAATAAATGTACTCAGACTCACTGCATGTACAAATGGCATGTTTAGAAATAAGCAGTCAAAATGAGTGCATATGAGTGCAAACACATTTTGCTCAAACTTTGACATACACTTGCGCTTACTGTTGCGCGGAACTTCACAGAAACATGTAATTGTAATATTAATAGATGCATAAGTTCACATGGGATTTAACCTTGCAAGCTTGGGCTTAACACCAGCAGTAACACAGCCCAAACGAATGCGACAGAACATCGTCATTACTCGATAAGCAGGATCATGTCTAAAGAGGAGAAATCGGCCCCAGGGGAGCAATTAGCGTCTAAGCTTGGCACCTGAAATCTATGTCCAGAAGGCGATGGCTTGAAGCAGCGCAGCCAAATGTGAGCGCGGCAAGAGAAGCTAGGGTTCCCTTCACTGCCTGCCTACCGCGCTGAGCACGGGAAGCTTCCTGCTCACGAGCCTCGGCGTTATGGTCCCCGAGAGCCAATGTTTCTCTGGCATCTTTTTCCTGTCCTCCTGAAAGCTTTGGAAGCCAAACTTGCCACCATGACTAAGAGGGGAATGGCAAAAATGTTCCCACATGAAGGATCTAGAAATGCGTGCAGGATGTTGGGGGGGTAATTACATTCGATTTTAATTTCCCATTAAAATTTCGTCAATTAGCAGGAGCTTATATAAGGAAATGACTTGCGCTAAGTGCATTTAGCATGGTTAGAGAAGCAGGACTAGAGCTTAAGATGAGTAAAACAATGGTAATAAAGGCACCACTGCACAGAGGTGAGTCAGACGATCAGCTCAAATGAAGAGGAGAGATGTAGGTTAGAGAAGTATATTTTAATACGCAGTCATAACGACTGCTCTACGACAGCATTACGCTTCCTGAGCCAAACCCACTGCGGGTCTGCGTGTCTAAAAAGAGAAATTTATCTCTGGTGGGGAAAACTAAATGCGAGAAAAAAAAGAAAGATCACTGTAGTGCTATAGCACCTGCCTCTGTGCTGGAGATTAAGAACTAGACCTTATGTTCCAATGAGACTGCAGCCGCGAACCACAGCAGTGAGATTTGTGTCGCAAAAAGAGCAACTTTATGCTTATTTTTATTTATTAATATTAGATTTTTTATTACTTTGAAATCTGACTCTCGACAAAAACCCACAGAGACAAAACATCTTTTTCGAGGGATCTTGCTCAGTACGAATACTTGCATTATAAAGCACTGCAATAAAATGGTGCTGAAACAGACATCACACCGATGGTAAAACACCAAAGGTAAAAGAAAAAAAAATGTGGCATTTATTCATTTATTTAGGTATTTGTTCTTGGCTAGCACAGAAGATAATGAAAGTTTTCTTCAGCAAAATGGCTTTAACCCCTTAAACTCTAATTTTTCTCTTGTTTTCCCCTAAGTAGGTTCGAAGTTAGAAAAAGCCATTTTTCAGATTGTTGGACAATGTCACTTGCATATTCTCCATCTGCTGGTTGCAGTGCTTCACTGAAGCGACATCTATATTAAGAGAAATACTCAGACCCAAGATGCCATGTTTTTATGGCCACAGCATTATATTAAATGGTAAATATCTAGATGCTGTGAATTATTTAATACACATTTCCCAGTAATTCAGCAGGGCATATTTGGGATCATTGGAAACTCACTAGAATTTAAAATAGGCCGGAAGTTCCACAGGTTTGAACACAACCGCAGCATTTGACGGATGCGTATGTGAGTCCGTAGGTTTTATGGGGTTACAGTTGGATAGTGTGCGCATTCGGCCTGTACCTGTGTAAGTAGTCTCTGTGCTGTGTGGATAGAGAGTGCATTCAGCTTCATCCATGTGCACTGATGACTGCGCGCCCTCCCTTTATCCAGCCTGACGCCTTCGAGGGCGAATTTCATGGGCCGCAAGCTGCTGTGCGAGAATCCTTACATTTTTAATATCTGCACTTATGAAACCACATATCACTCTTGCATGGAGAAATATCGAGCTGATGCAGAATTCTCCCTCCAGGAAAATGCATTAGTCGTGTGTTAACACTGATCCAACCTCGTGTCAAGAGCTGACATCACATGGAGCTAGTCCTGTAACCTATGATGTTCATGTGTTATTGTGAATATGTTGTGCATTTTAAAATTGGAGAAAGCACACAACATGGCACTGAAAGGGTTGTTATTTTTGTTTTAGCTCTATAAGCATGCACATTCATGGATAAAGTTATTCAAAGCAAAACAGGACAGGCAACATAAGCCTCAGA
Organism: Gymnothorax reevesii; assembly: GCA_029721435.1. Lineage (NCBI taxonomy): Eukaryota > Metazoa > Chordata > Actinopteri > Anguilliformes > Muraenidae > Gymnothorax > Gymnothorax reevesii. Next base: position 161,901,191 of record CM056575.1, read on the forward strand.
GAGTGACTTGCAAGCAGCGAAGACCAAGCTCTGCTCAATGCTAGACAGCTGTTCTTCCTTATGCCATTAATAATGGTGCTCACGAATTCTCCCAATTTTCTCCCTTTAATTTAACTTGACTGATGGGCAGCGCAGCACATAAGAGATTAACAATGAAAAGCCAATTAGAACTGCATTACAAGGCCTGTGATCTGCTGTACAGCCTCAGGACAATGATGAGAGACAGTGTGTGAATGGAGCAGTACTGAGATGGCATGTTTTTTCTCTGCAGCAGTGGTGCATGGACAGTATGCTAGTGTATTATAATGGAAAAATTGGCCCAACGTTTGTCGCTGATGTCATATAACACCCGGTTGAGGGTAATTAGATAAAAAGAAACACACGCACACTCACAAATAAAAATGAATATACGCATATTCACAATGTAATGAGAAAACTTTGTCCATCCGTCCGTCCTTCTGTGGGAATCCATTTTTCTCCTCAATCGGTCGGCCAATAAATTTGAAACTGACTTAGAGCATTGAGCAGCGACATAAGCAAGGACTGCCAAAGCCGATTTTTCTGTTCTCCCTGATTCAAGCTGTTTTCAAGCAAATTCTACGTTTACGAATATATTCAGCAAGTCTGCGCTGAGTTGCGGGCCGCGTAAAGATACTGACAAAAAAATTTATCTTTGTCGAACTAGCTGATTTTTTTTTTTTTGCACATTAAGTTTCTAAATGAAAGCGATCTTGACTCAGCTAAACGATGGTTATATCATTGTTCTGCATGCGGCTTACTGCATAGCTGTTATTAATGACATTAACCTTTCAGGTAGCTCGCAGAGAGGTTAATGTTTATTTGTATTCAGGTCGGTACAGTGATATAGCTTTGACAGTCTGTGAGTGTACTAAGAGCATACGAAGACCTCATACCTGAATACTAATGTTTTATGTATTTTTATGCATCAAAAAAATTAAGGAAACAATCTTAAATATAAAGTTGACTGTAAACCCAGATATTGTGCTACTAAAATGCTTAGTGGAAACAGATTACCTCAAAAAAATGACATAAGCCCATTTAACGATCTTGTGTTCTCAGCTCTTAAACACATGGTAAAATACCTTCTCAAAAAATATACATTTTTTTTAAAGTACTTTCTAAACGAGACAATTAAGTCACCATACCATTTTTGGTATGGTAAGTCACCATTTTGAGGTAATAGGTTTCCATAAAAAACTTGAGTTCATCACACTACCTGGGTTTACTGTGTGTAGTGATGTAACAAATACATGTGCTCTTACAGAGCTGTATGGCAAGATACAGTATAATTAGCATCCTGTCATGCTCCCTGATATGTATTAAAATGCAGAGGAGTCCCAATTGGTATGCCATACCTTTAAATAATAAATTACTTTGGGATTGCATTTCAGGCCCCCACCCCAAAAGTGGGCGTGGCAGGGTGGTCAAATTGAGGAACTGAAGTTGTCTGTTTTAGACCTTCTCAATTATAGATAAAGAGCTGACATGTACTGTATACAACATATTATATTAATGACAGGTTTTGACGATATCTGGAAAATGGCTGTTTTGTGATCTTTGACATTCTCTCACTCATAGACGCCTATGTAAATAACCCATAACCTCTAACAGTCATGAATATTGATCAGGTTTGATGAAACTTTGCAAACAACACTTTTAGGATGTAAACTTGCTTGGTATTTCATTTCAGGGTTGTAATCAACTCCCAAATGGGTGAGATAGGGTGGCAGATCAGAAGAGTTTCAGGTTCAGTTGAATCTCTTGTTATCATATCAGAAGACTAATTTTTCTTAGCTCAATCTTTTGTCATTTTTCATTAAAATAATGAAATCCATCCATAATGCTGTGCTTGCCAACATCAAACACAGTACAGCAGAAATGACTGAGGTCATGGCTAATTTTCAGCATTGCGTGGGAGGCCTTTCTACTGATTTAACGCATTAATTTTCTTATTTTCTTTGCAATTATTATGGCAACAGAATGATTTTCAGTGTTTCTTGTAGTCTTCCTTGTTTTTTAAAGCGGTAATATATTGCAGTGCTGTTTATCATTAATGTGGTGCTGTGTACTGTCAGTTCATACATGGCATGATAGGCTGATGTGCTCTAGTATTTTCTGGGTAATACAGTCATTTACTGAGCAAGACCTCTCATTTTTTTATTTGTTCTTGTGCTTTTTAAGTAGATCTTTAAAATGAGTATAGAGGTCTTCAGAAAACAGCAGTTATTAAGTTCATTTTGAATATTTATTTTGCAACTGAAGCCCAGCCATTTTAAGCTGGTGTTAACATCTGATTTAGAGAGAACAAGAATCACTGCAGCTCAGCTCTCCACTTACATTAGCTGTAATAGAGACTGAGCAGTGTTAAATATGCATTAAGATTTTCCATTTGCTTTGTCCAGGCTAAATCACAAAATGGTAATCCTAATCAAATGTGATAAAGATATTCATGGAGGGGCCTGTGTGCCACCGGAATTGGCTCCAATTCTCTTGGAATTGGGTGAGGATTGAGTGCTTGGGATATAATCGTGTGGAAATTTCATCTGGTGATTACATTGAATTCTCAGTGTAATTTAAATGTAGTGTTATTCAAATTTGCCTTTTCCAAATGAGAAGCTGCTCCATTTTGTAAGCAATTTATTGACTGAAAAAGAATGTTGTTGATTTAATATTATTGTATGTCTAATGTGGTTCTGTTATGTGTTCTGTGATGCAGCACTCCTGAATGAGACTGAAAATGAGGCAATACATACTAGCGTGCATTAGGGATTCATGCTGCAGATCCACACAATTTCTGATAATTAAATATAGAGGATGAATTATTCAAATATGATTTTTCATAATGTTTTTGAGGAGACTGAAACACATAATCAGACCTTTGAAAACTTGACCCTAATTGTGTAAAGGCCCCAAATAAGTATAGATTTTCTGAACATAAGTTCCAGATTTACAGCAACTAACTCGTTTTTTCTCTTTATTTTTGGAATGGTGGCTGCTGATCTACAGTAAATGGTTAAAACATTCTGGCTGCATTGAATTCTGGACGGAAGGGTTTCTTTTTTAGAAATGATTTTTTTTTTCTTCTCTATTTTTATCCTGGATATTTTCCACTCCGAAAAAAATAGCATTGGTTTTCACAACGCGAGAAAAAAGACAGTCGCTGTGATGTCGCATTGTGAGCCGTGATCAGCAGCGCAGAGAATGACTCCATGTGTGAAACCAACATGCAGTGATTCTGTAAAAAATCACAAGGGCTGGAGGTGCTGAAGAAATCCCCCCCACACACACATACACCCCCCCACAAGAAATTACACATCCGATCGCAGGGTGCACTACATTACAACCAGCCAGCGCAGCGCCCAGTCAGTGACAGTTGTCATTTTCAATTAGCAGCTTTGACTGACAGGGCAGGTGAGTGACCCCGTAAACATGTTTTCCTCCTCATTACCAAGGTATCTCCCGGGGGGCCCGATCGAAACCAACGGTCTGTGGCCGCTCGTCGCCCGAGCGGATTGTCGGAACTGTGCCCGTTCAATGACGACGAAGCGCAGCTGACAGTGCGTTCCTCTAATTGTTCCTCTGAGTATAACTTGGATTAGTTTTGACAATTTTGTCTCCACTGTATTTGGTACAATTTGTACGGTTTCAAAAAATTATGTCTAATTCTTCGCCATTCTGTTCCGCCTCAAATTCATGTCTTCACAGAGACATTTGTCGTCCATAATTATGCTTAAATGCTATCGGAAAATAATCATCAGTATTCAAAGCATCTCATACTGTGTGGGAGAAAGCTCTGTAAAGGTCGCTTGGACTAAGCAGACAGAGGGATAGAGCAGATGAGCTCTGTGCATATGGCATTCTTCTTTCCTTCTGACTGCTCACCTTAATGGCAGCATGTTAGCCTTCCACAGGATGTGCAACGTATAAGGCTAAGCTTAAAAAAACTAGGGGTTCAACTGAACCTAAAATTCAACTGGTTTGCCATCCTGTCACGCCAATTCAGGATTGACGGACAAGGCTGAGATTAAATATCAATGTGCTGCATGTTCCAAAGAGGACGTATGCAAAATTTCATCAAATTTGACCAATATTTGTGACTAGCAGAGGTTACAGGTCTTAGAAATAGGTGTCTATGGGTGAACGAATATCAAAGATATTTTTCAGATATCGTCAAAACACACAACACAAAACTACTGTTAAGAAGCGTTGAATACAATTCACATACCGAGTTTGAGCTCTTTGTCTGTGTTCGAAAGGTCTAAAATGGAAAAGCTCTTTTTTTTTTTTGGGAATCAAGGGTGCCACGTTTTCTAGGCTATGTAGCAGAGGGAACATCCGGCGTTTTATCAGCGCACAGAGCAAAAGCCAGCATCCATGAAAGTATGGGGGTGCATTAGTGCAGGTGGCATGGATAACTTGCACATTTGTGAAGACAGCATTAATGCTGAACAATATATACAGGTTTTGGGGCAACACATACCGCCATCGATCTTTTTCTGGTGAGGCTTTGGTAATTTCAGCAAGAGAATGCCAAACAATATTGTGTGTGTGTGTGTGCGTGTGTGAGTGTGTGTGTGCGTGCATGCATATGTGTGTGTGTTTGTGTTTGTGCGATTCATAGTAAAATAGTCTGGTAGCTACACTGGCCTGCCTGCAGTCCAGATGCGTAACCCATTGAAAATTATGGTTCACTAATGTAACAATAGAGTTTGCAAAAGTGTTGAGAGCTGCAATATAAAATTAAGCAAAAATGAGCAAAAAACATTTTGCTTTCAAAACTACAGTAATTGGTATTCTCAGTTCAAAAACACTTGGGTCTTGTTCAAAGAAGAGATGATTGAACACAGTGGTAAACATGGCCCTGTCCGAATTTTTTTGTTATTATGTTGCTGGCATTAAATTCAAAATGAGCAGATATTTTTCAAAAACATTAAGATTTCTCAATTTCAACATTCAATATGTTGTCTTAGTTCTATTCTTAACTTAATATAGAGTTGAAATGATTTGCCAATCATTGCAGTCTGTTTTTATTTACATTTTACCCAGAGTCCCAACTTTTCTGGAAACAAGGTTGTAGTTGATATGATGAAGATGTAGCATATCAAATTTTGTGAGACTTGGTCAATATTTGTGACCTCTTGAGGTAATGGGTCAAACTGTTTGCTGACAACAGGTAACAGATGAAAACTATGACAAATGACAGAATTTTCATCATCTTATTAACTAAGGCAGTCAATGACCAGTTGAGTTGAGCTGAGACAAAGTGTACATTCCAGAGGAAAAAAACTGCTGGTGTCATTGTTTCTCAACCATCTGTGTAGGCCTAATCCTGTCCTACTTGACATTTTTTACAGATCTTACTTCTTTCCTAGTGCAAATACTACTATATCCTGCATTACCTTTCAAAACAGTATTGGCTCAGAAATTCATTTCTTCTCTTAGCAAAATGGGAACAGTGGTTCATTTGTTAGCTGTCACTGCTGCACTTTGCTGTGGAAGTATCAACTCTGCCAAACAGTCTTTGCTCTTTTTGAAATTAATTTGTGTCATATCATTTAATCTGTGTTAAACAGACTCCAAAAGGTTTTCGAGTCGGCCAGAACAGCAGCGTGCCTGTGTGTTCACGCTCTTTTTAAAGACATGAATATTTAAGTTACAGCAGTCTTTCTTATAGACACGCTTACTTCCAATTGCTGCAAACCCTGCCAGTCAATTGGATGCAGATGCATCACAGAGGGTATAGTAATGAATGCTGTTTTTTTTTTTTCATTTGCACATACCCTGCCCAGGCAGGAAGACTTGACGACTGTTGGAGTGAAAGGACCTGACTGCTTGTTGCCTGCAGGCCAGGCAGATCAATAAGTAGTCCCCCATGAGCACGTCAACATGCCAGCCTGCTGTCGCTATTACCGCCAGCTCAGGCAGTTACACCCTGAGATCCTGCCGCATCTATAAGTCGTGCCGACTCTGAGTTTATTGGGCTCGACGGATGCGACTGGGATACCCGGTGGAGCAGCGGCAGGTCGCGCCTCTACGGAGTCTAGGCAAGCTGCATCGAGGTGGGGCCGATTGCCCTCTGATCAGGCTGATGCACACTTTTCATCTCTTTAGTAATGGAACAGCGGGCAGAGAAATCTCGCTCTGGCGATGTCTGTCTGATCCGGCGGCCCACTCCTGTGGCAGTTTTAATTGTATCTCGTGTTCTGTAGCAATAGATTTAGCATAACAGGAATATTGATGGTGTAATGTGGAGGCTCGTGCCAGCTCATTCTTTGTCGTAGATGCCTTTCGTATGTGGTTGAACTTAGCTGGGTTTCTCCTTTAAACACTTTTGGAAGAAAAAATCTCTGTCTCTGAACCAGGTAGAACTCACTAGGTTAAATTTACAAAGTGCATGTGACTAAGAGGTGACACAAGCCCAGTTATGACCATAAGTACTCAGAATTGATTTACTGTCAAATATTTTATTGTGATTGATTTACGTTGGTGCTGGGTGACCATCATAATTTTTCATGTTTTAAAACGCAGGAAAATTCCTGTTGTTGCCCTGAACGGAGAGGTGAATCTCATTAAAAATGGTAGCCTGCTCCATTCTTGGAAACAGAGAACACAGAGGTAAAGTAAGGCACACTGGCTAACATCTCCTCTAGCAAGAGTCATTTCAAGACAATGTTAGACTTGATAAAGGAATCAACTGCAGACCTGGGCAGGCCGTGCTGTAACCTTGGGGTGTCAGACTCCAGACCTGGACAACTGCAGGCTTTAATGAAATGAGGCGGGCGGATTCTGGTCACTCTTTATTTGAAGTGTTGCTCATAAAGACTTTATACAACATGTATAATGCATTCATAAATGACATAATGTCTTCATAAATCATACATAAGTGAATGTCATGCTTTGTAAAGGGTAAAATAATACATCGTTATTCAGCTTGCGATGCCAGATGTGACGATGACAATGTCACTTAGCTGACAATGTCACCCTTTATCGCAATTAGCCACTAGCTAAGTGACATTGTCAGTTATATCACATCTGGCATCACATACTGAAGAGGGATGTGTTATTTCAGCCTTTACAAAGCATGACATTTGCTTATCTATGATTTGTGAAGACATTATGTCTCATTTGTGAAGGCATTATACATGCTCTATGAAGCCTTTATGAGCAACACTTCAAATAAAGTGTGACCCGGATTCTTTAGGCAGTCAACTTCTTAAAAGTACCAGTGATGCTGAAAATAGAAACATCACTCTGGCCCACCCAGGCTGAATTCCAAAAAAACTAGTGCATACAATATTTAATAAATGTGCATTACCACCCTCAATATCAAGGAATGTCTGATTTCATATATCTGCCCCTGTGTTTAAAAACTTCATCTATGTCAACACATCTTAAATACTTTACATGCATTTGCCCTAAAAAATCACCAGTAGGGCTTAATTGTGCTCTGGCTCCTTACTAACACTCTGCGTCATAATATCACGTTCAAATGTCATCCAGCATTCGCAGGCATGAAATATCAACACAATGCAAAATGGTAAATTAAGCATTTTGATTGGCTGCTACTGGCCTCTGTTCAAAACGCATAGTGTCTTGAGGAGCCAATCTCCCGCAGCATCTTTCCCGAGTATTTCCCATATCATTTGCTGTGGCGCAGATGCACTGGGTATGCTCCACCAGCCGAGAGACTCGCCAAGTACTTCAATGGCAGGGTGCTCTGGGCGCCCTTGAACTGAAATTAGTTCTGCTATTGTGCTACTGAGCTGTCTATCAGCGTCACTTTTTTGGTCAGCCGACCAGTCCAAACTAACAAAGACACCTCGTTCTCTAGCCACGTGAGTGCATAGTCTTGATTTCCACCAATGTTATTGCCAGGGTCTTTTCCCCCTCTTAATACCCATTTTTGTGACTGAACTGAGCATTTGGCCACTTCTGTAGCAAAATGCCAGCTGAGCGCAGAAGGAGACAATCTTGGCTTTCGCCCTGCAGTAGAATGCATGTACGTCCCTCTCAAGCCTCCGTCCATGGGTTTTACCAGTTGTAATTTTTTCATTTGGATGCATTATTCAAGAGGGAGAGAACCAGTCAACGAACCCATAAACTGAAAGGTCTGAGAAAAATGGGCAAAATTTTACAATAAGGGTACATTAATCAACATTACCTAATGCAGTAAGAAGCCTTAATTATCAGTAAACTTATGGGTCTGTTAATCATTTACAAACAGTGTTCATGTTAACAAAGGTATTAATTTATATATTATTAAATAGTTTGAGGTGTTACTGAAGGCATACTTAAGGGATGTTTTCAATTTCATGATAAAAATGTCAAGGAGCATTAATAAATGGTAAGTTAAGGTGCTTATTTAGTTCTCTAATGCATTAGTTAACTGTTAATTATTTGGTAGTTCATGCTTATTACTGCATTAACTAATATACCCTTATTTAAAACTAAAGTGTCACCGAAAAATGGGTTCAAAGTTTCTGCTTTCTGTAAATTTAGATGTTTGCCAGATTGTTGATATTTCTGTTAAAAAGATTTGAAGACCACAAAGGAAAAACGATCAGAGTCCAAATTTTTGCGTTTTTGTATATTTTATATATTACATATTATTATATTCATTATCATATATAATATTATATATTATTATAATTTTTTTGCGCCATGTTTCTAAGATCGTTTTGAATTTGTAATTAATCATTTCTCAACAATGTAAAAATGTGGCTCTGATCATTTTTCTATTGTGGTCTTCATTTTTAAAGTATTGTTAAATATTTATGATCTTTGCATAGTCTGTGGGCACTACAGGTACTTTTTTCTAACTAATTTTTTACCAAATGCTAAATAGTAGCCTCTGATTCTCACCCACCCACTTATGGTGATATAATACATGATGATTCTAATACAATATTATTATTTCCATACAACATTCTTGTCATGAGACGATTATCATGATATTTGACTCATGAGGTACATTCAGAAATGCTATGGACCGATTATAAATAATTATAGTATTCGCGAGGTGGATAGCTTTCCATTAAGGAGTGAGCGTAAGAGGCAGGAGGTACTAGAGAGCTTGTAAGAGATGCCTGCAGTGGTTTCATGCATGCAGGTCTGGCTGACCCCTTTGCCTCTAATTCTTTTTAATTTACACCTAACTGATCTGCTGTTGCGATTTTAATGATTAATTTTTTGAGAAATTCCAATTTCTACTCAACAATGAGGCCGGTAAATTGAATCATTAATCTTTTTTTTATGCATATCATAAGAATTTGCCGTCTAACCCTTTTTGAATCTCTGGTTAATGTTCCTGTTATACTCCAGCAGGTTTAAAATGTAATTAATTAAGTGTTGAGGAAGGGACTCATCTATCACAGCAGAGTCAGGCAGCCATGTTTTAGAGTGGGAGGCTGCCGTGTGCATCCTAGGTACAGAAATGTCTCTCCGACAGCTTGCAGGCTCTTTACACATATAGAATACAAGCCAGTGGCCCCAGATGTGCGATAAATTGATCCATACTAACCTCTGAGGGTATGTATGGAAATCCCAGACAGGGAAGGATTAACCATACGTGCAACTGGTGTTAAGAAAAGGGAAACACAAGGAGAACACGGAAACACGGAACAGGGGGGAGAGACACCATTTGCAAGGAACCAGATTTTAATGAAAAAACTCAAGAACTCTGGGAAAACGAAAACGTGGCACAAAGGCCAAAACAAACACCGTGCCACGCACCGAACGGGGAGAACTAAGAAACCAGGAAACTCACGAGGAAAACCAAACTCGGGAGGGGACATGGCATGCAGGCTGAAAGAAACCACCGTGCACAATCACTGAAAAGGGAAAAACTCAGGAAGAGGAAATACTCTCAAAGAATGGGGAACTTGGGAACAAAAAAAGGGGTAGCACGAACAGGGGAACTAGGGGGCACTGGAGGGGTAGCACGAACTGGGGAATTGGGGAGCACTGAAGGGGTAGCACGAACTGAAAACTCGGAAACACTGAAAGGGTAGCACGAAATGGGGAACTTGGGAGCACTGGCGGGGTAGCACAAACTGGGGAACTAGGGAGCACTGGAGGGGTAGCACGAACTGGGGAACTCAGGAGCACTGAAAGGGTAGCAAAAACTGGGGAACTCAGGAGCACTGGAGGGGTAGCACGAACTGGGGAACTCGGGAACACTGAAAGGGTAGCACAAACAGGGAACTCAGGAGCACTGGAGGGGTAGCGCGAACTGAGGAACTCGGGAGCACTGGAAGGGGAACACAAACAGGGGCACTCGGACGCAGGGGGCTCGGGAGGCACAGCTGACACAGAAGGCAGACTCAGGAAGGTGCAGCTGGCAGATGGCAGACTCGGGAAGGCACAGCTGGCAGAGGGCAGACTCGGGAGGGCACAGCTGGCGCAGATGGCAGACTCGGGAGGCACAGCTGGCGCAGATGGCAGACTCGGGGGCGCAGCTGGCACAGACAGCAGATTCGGGAAGGCACAGCTGGCAGATGGCAGACTCGGGAAGGCACAGCTGGCAGAAGGCAGACTCAGGAAGGTGCAGCTGGCAGATGGCAGACTCGGGAAGGCACAGCTGGCAGAGGGCAGACTCGGGAGGGCACAGCCGGCGCAGATGGCAGACTCGGGAGGCAAAGCTGGCGCAGATGGCAGACTCGGGAGGCAAAGCTGGCGCAGATGGCAGACTCGGGAGGCAAAGCTGGTGCAGATAGCTCGGAAGGCTCAGCGGGAATCCATAAGCCACTTGACGCTGCCCGCACAACATCCAGGTCCCAGAATGCCCGCATGATGGGGAGTGAGCGTGAGAGACTGATAGAGTGCAAGTCTCACTCTGGTCTGCGGCCTGACTCTGTCTGAGCGTCTGGCCTGTCAGAAGCGAAGTGATGTCTGCCTCTGCAACTGCTCGTCGGGAATATAAAGGGAGGGGGAAAAACAGAAACACAGGTGCTGAAAATAATATAAATTACAAGAGGTTGAACGCGAGGGAAACCCAATTACATGAAACAGGAAAACACCAACACACGGACAAGGATCACAACTTTCCAATAGACCGGATAAATAAACTGAATAAGGACTTCTAAGTGCACAGAGTGAGAGGCAGGACAGAGATGAGATAATTGCAGAGAATCTGCCAGAAAAGCAACGAAGGAGATTAGGCGAAAGCGAGAGGCGAAGACTAGAACAGGGCAAATGTGGAGAGGTCGTTAGTCAATTAGTAAGTGCAGCTGTACAATCCCGGCTGCTCGTTAGAACGTTAGTCTTATATTTGTACAATGTTAGTGTTGGTTAGTAAGAAATAGAAAACAACAAAATGTAAGTAGGGTTAGTAAGATAGAAAAGCAAGGCGAAGTAAGCAAACAAGATCGGAAGGAAGGGTGAAATCCAGAATCCATTAAATTACCCGAAATAGTGACACAATCTATTACGACAGAAATGGCAACGAACTCATGACGCGACAGGGGAAAAAACAAAAAACGTACACGGGTAAGAAATGGACTTGAGTAACACAGGAGAGATACGAAATGTGAAAAACTAAAACTGAGACAGAAAACAGACATAACAATAATAAAACCTAGTATAAAAAACAGAACATAACCCTAACCTAAAAACACAAAAGACACGGACAAAAACCTAACCAAAACACAGAAACCCACAGAACACAACAACTGGAAGCAAGCCCTGGGGCTGAAGACTTGGAATGTGTAGAAAGAAAAATAAGCTAAGCTCTTGCTTTGCATTAACTTGTGATTCAGCAAACTGCTAGTGCTTTGCAGCTTATCACTCATTGTGTAACCGCAAGCTGTTCGTGATCAATGTGATCATCATTTTGTCACCATCCAACGATCATATTGTCATTGGATGGCAAATCATGACCTGTCCTACTCTGCTTCTGATTAGCTAGTCTTCTTAGATTGGGTTGGTTTGATTTTAGGTATGTGAAACAAGATTGGTTAGGCTTAGGTCGAGAATACTAAGATGAGCTAATAAGAGGCAAAGTAGGGCTGGTCATGCCTTCACCATTCTAGGAAAAAAAATTCCTCCACTTTTCCCTCTTTTGCATGTAACTCTTTCCCATAGTTTATAATGAGGTCATGTTAGGCTGCTGGTCCTCAGAATTCACCTGATTAGCTCATTTGGCCATGCTTATGCCACTTAATGTGATCAATGGGAAACTAGATGCTCATCATTAAACCGTTTGTTTGAAGTCGAACCGCGTGCGAGTTAAACGATTCCTACAAATGCAGCACACGTTGAATCGAAATAAACTAGACAGCATTCAAAGAAAGCAGATCTCCACCAGGGCAGCTGAATTGCCCATGTTGAAATTGCTCTAAACCACATTGGAGAAGAATCCTTTAAAAAAAAAAAAAAACCTGGATCTGGATGATGATCCGGATCACCAGAATCTTACAAATAGTTCTTTGGGCCATACCCTATCCTTCAAAAAAAAAAAAAAAAAAGTATGGCATTTCAATCAAAACCTTTTGAGCAGATTTTCCAATTGGCAGGCACTGACAAAAACTCATCCTCCATAGTGGGAGTGAAAATGAAGAAGCCAATGAAAGCTATGTTGGAGTGGCAAACAAAAAAAAATAAAGCAGTAAATTTGAAGAATTTGCCAAAAACAGGTACTTTCTTTATGAGTGTCATGGAACACGATGGTAAGGTAGCAAATACAGGTCTATGAACATGCTGGGAACTAGCAACGGCATTTCACCTGTCCTGATAGCTGATAACCTTAACAACCTGGAGGGAGGGTGAGGATTTTACATACTAGTATCCTGGACGCTAAAGTGTCATGATCCTGCCTTGATCCCAGGCTACAACTGCCAGCCTAGATCATTGTCTGGAGTGGGGTGGTGGGAGCAGGAGTAGGGGTGGCCGATGAGTGAGTAAGCATAAATATATCAGCACTACATCGCAGCCTTTTGTGGATGATTGATAAAGGGATGAAATGCTTGCAGTCATGTTAATGTGCAGCATCACCAGCCTTAGTGCTGTCATATTAGGGGCTTTGAGATGCGTCCAGAGGCCCCTGTCCACCGTGAATTCAGTTTCATTTCCAAATGCCTTCAATTAATCAGGCTTGGCAGGGCATATCTGAGGATCTACAAACCGCTCTGGATTCGCATTCTTCTGCAAGTCTGCTGTCTGCTTTGCAATGCATCCTGGGAAAAGAATTCTGTATGCACAATTTGGGATGTTTTAATACTGAGCACAGTAGTAAGAATTAGAGTCACCCATTTGATATACATTTTGTGACTTAAAATATTGTTTTATTAACATCAATTGTTATACTAGACCTGTCAGGAATCTATACAATACTAGTGGGAAACGCTGGTGGGAATTATGTGTCCCGTTAGTACTGAAAAGGGTTAAAAATATGTGCCAGACTAACTATAACAAGTTATACAAAGCTTATTTCTGCTAAAGCGTGAGATGAAATGGCCATTGGATTTAAGCAGGATTAATTAGTCTTTCATTCAATTGCTGTCAGTACTAAAACAATAAATTGAATGGCAGATTAATCTCAAACTAATTTAAATTAAACTAATTGAATTATACCAATAGCCATGCACATGAACGGAATTAAAAGGAAGAAACACATTCCTGCTTTCTTATGAGCGCTGAACAGCACACTGGGGACCAAAAGTCTTGGGACGCTGCCAAGGACTGCTTCTTTTCATAATTTATTCAGGAACTGTGATACAGTGAACTTCACTTTTCATCAGTGATACATTATTGAGATCAAGAGGAGCTTATAAGGATGGAATTCCCACCACAGTCATGGGACCTTTGACCGCATCCAACAACTTGGGGGTTGCTGATGAGAGAGAAGGCCAGACTTCTAAGAACATCCACAGAACCTCTGCAAGGTGAACTAAAAATGTGTGGGGATGAACTTGAATGAGGTGCTGCCTAGCCTCATGAAATTGATTCCAGGTTTAAAGGTTCCAGACAGTCAAGGCAAGAGGTGAATTTTCCATGCACCACCGATATATGACTCTCATCAAATGAAGAACGTTATATTATATTGTGAAAGTTGAAATTTTTACAATAAAGTACTTTTGAATAAAACGTATATGCAGGGTACCCAAAAAGGACTTATTCAGCATATCATAAAAATGCAAATTCTGTGATTTTAAGACATAGATTAATGTTAATTTGGCGAAATTGATAATTTTTACATCTCATACTGCGATAGAAATGTACTTTTGTAAAGCTCTGGAGAGTACCAAACTAATATACAGCAAACTCTGACAAAACTCTCTCAAATTAAATCTAACTATTATGGTACAGTTCCTACTGGACTCGTGAACTCTAACGCAGTTGAATTGGCACAGATTTCTGCTATGAATGTGAATTTTAAACATCTTTCTCGGCTCTCTCGATGACCTCTTGAGCTTAGTGCTTGCTCTGAGTCCTCCATCATGAGTGCAAAATTGCTGGGTGTTTTCCGCACACCCACTACTGAGGCAGGGACACGGCCTGCTTTTCTCCACAGTGAAGCCATACCATCAATTTAAATGGACATTTCATAACGTTCACCTCAGTGAAGGCCCAGCAGTTGCCCTCCTGCTAAGGTTATGCACTTAATAACACAGACAGTGACACGGTAGGGCATGCTGTCAGTGTTTTGACCATAAGTGCACTCTCTGCTGCACTTCGCTGTAGTTTAGCAGTCTCTTTAACCTCACTAGTCTTGTCCTAGTGCGAGTTTTCAACAGCAGAGTAATTGCCCATGTATCTTCACCTATAAACTGAAGGGAAATCTGTCATCTTAAACCTATCCATCTGATCAGGACTACGGAAAAAATATGTTTTTGGTTCGATTCGTGACATTAAATGGCATAAAATGGAAAAAAAGAAAAGATTACTAATCTTCCCCACAGCCAGGCGCAAGAGTATTTCTATTCCAGCAAGACATGAGATCTTCAAATTCTGAATATGTGCAGGAGATCAGAAATGCTGTCATAAATACCAGCTTTGTGAATCTCAGGACATGGTGTTTTTTTTTTGTTTAGACTGACTGAAATGAGGATAGATTCACTTCTGCAGTGATTTTCAGAGCTGTTGTTTGACTACTGTCCTACCATATTTTGTCTTTCTCCGACAGAGAGCTTTGACTCGCCGCCACAGTTGTAGCTGCTAGCTGTCGCTATTTTTTGGTGTTTGACATATGTCATCGTAATGTTCACACCATTCTCCATTCTCCATTCCACAGTAAATAACTTTGCTGTTTTTGCGATGGACGCACCTGCAAATTTGGCACAACCTATCTGGCCCCTTTTGAATTCTGTTCATGCCCTC